>BQNB010080129.1:0-26692 GCA_026074375.1 Tanacetum coccineum
AGTGAAACTGAAATTATTCATATTCACATGAACTTCTTCAACTATATGCTCATCATCATCAAACACATCATCATGATTTGTATCATAATCCAAATCCTCTGAATTACTACCACTTGTATCATTTCCTTCTGTGTCACTCTCTTCTTCTTCTGATTCAGTATCTGCTTCCACCTCCACTTCTTTGAACCTCCCAAATGAGAAATCATCAGCTGTAGAACTTGTACCTATATGAACTACCATCTGCTTCCAAGTGCTCTCATCCCTAGTGATCTGCTTCCTAGTGTTTGCATAGTCACCTAGTATCTCATCAAGACCATCAAAAGGATCAACAACACTCTCTACTACAATTGGTCTTGCTACAAAACTAGCAGGCTGCTCTTTAATCAATTTTTTCATTACTTCACCAATGCTTGATGACTTAGAGCTAACTTTTTCCCACTTTTTTCTCACATTCCTATTAACATCAGGACTGCTATCAAACATACTAGTGTCTACAATACTACTTCCATGTTCAACATATGCCAACATGATCTTATAGTCCTTAACATACTTTGACATCTCTAACACATCAGCATCAACATTTAAACTGTGCAAACCAAAATCTAAGCCAAAACTTGGTATTAAAAAATGACAGTACATTAAGTCTTCTACACCATAACCAAGTTTAACTACCATATGTTTAAGGTCATGTAAACAAAACTCATTAATGTTAACAACATTAACTGATGATACCTGTCCACCAATGTAAGACCTACAAGGTGTTGGTGTAAACCACCCGCCATGGTGGATTTCCAATGTCAGTGACTTAGGGGTACGACCTGCAATTATATCCACTTATTATTAACAACAGTTGTACCATATCTAAAAAACTCCATCGCAATTATAAGTATCACGACGCTGGAATTCCAATGTTCTTACCATTTTGTGCAGCTTTATCAGTCTTTGAGCTATCTTTAGGCTCATTTAAATCAACACTTAACTTCACCATGATCAGACAATGAAGAACAACCTCAGGGATTGCATGTGTGAGAGAAGATGGAGGGACGAAGTATGAAACAAAATAGTGAAAGACTTAAGTTAAAGTAGAAGTTAGGTGGATATTAATGAACAACCACTTGATCTGCCGATTATACCCTCGACGTGAAGAAATGTTAACGAAATTTTGGATGGAGTTACGGTCAAATGACCGGTCAACTCAAAATGGAAAACTACAGGGACGATCAGTGTAATTTTCTAACTTTTAGGATAAAACCTGCAATTTCGGGACAACCACAAGGACGATCTATGTACTTAACTCTAATGTATATTATAGATGTTAGACTTATCGTTTGTCAGTCGAGCCAAATGAAATTCTTAACATCGTCATAGAATATCTTAGCCTTTTTAGAGTCAAAGATCTCTACTGTAACAATCTACATTTTCATGTCATTTTGCGTCAATAAATATCCAATTATTTATTTTAAACTTTTGCGCGTTCACTTTTATTTTCAACGTTTAATTAAATTGTGTAAATTAAAAATCAACATTCAACGTAAACGGACACCAAACAAGTAAAAGTTTACGCCAAGCAAGTGTTATATAATTATTACAAGGATAATTTATAACTTTTCATGCTTTATTTTTATTGGTTACGTAAAACGTCTACGTTTCGCAATAAAATGCATTTAGGCATACACGAAAGCACCTATACCTATCTATACTCAAACAAATACCCACTATTATACCCAATGTCTAAAATTAACTCATTTTTCACTCCTAGAAACCTTATGGCCGGTTTACATACATACATACACTTAATAAATTATAAATCTCCACTAAGATTACTTCCATTCTAGTTATAAGCACCAAGTACTCTTACAACTCCAACTTTCCATAAATTGGCACATCAAGTGTGTCCTCTTCCCCTTCCAAAAGGCTCACTCCTCTTAGGGAGGAGGAGAGCACCTTACACCATGTACTAATACCACTTCCTTGATCCATGGTTTGTATAATACTTGTGACTATATAAGGAAAGTCCTATGGATTATTATAAACTCTTTCATGCAAGTAAACTCTCTCAAAAATCTCTCTTGTCCTCTAATAATAACCAACGACTCACAAATCCAAATTAGGGTTTCCATAGTTTTATTTTTAGCAAGGTATTAAGCATACAAGTGTTCTTAGGTATAATATCTAAGGTGTATCAAGGTGATTTGGAAGCTTGGGTGTCGATTTTTCAAGGTTTATATCAAGAAGAAAATTAGGGTTTTCATAAGAAATTACGGTTTTCTTGGAAGTATTTAGGGATAAGTACTTGGGTTTGATTTGTGTATCATCTTCCTACATCTTCATTGAGGTCTAAACATAACCCTAATCTCTTCAAATTATTCATTTCATATTTTTTATACTTGTTATTATGTTAATCACCACCTAGGGTTTGTTTTGTGAATTTATAAAACATAAGGAGCTTGTTTATGATTCGAATCAGTGTTGCAAAACAAGGTCTACAAGGCCGATTAATCACCGATTAGACACTACAAGGCCACCAACCTTGCCGATTAATGTAACAGGGTCAAACAAATAGGTCAACGACGATCAACTGTGGTCAAACTTGCCAGAAACCTTCTAATCTTGCCGGAAGTACCTAAAATTCACCATAAACTTGTTTTGATCACTTATATTAACTGTTTAAATCTATTACAAGTTGTTTTGTAGAAAAAAAGCTTGCCAATAATATCTAAAACTTGACGGAAATACACAAAACTTGCCGGAAATACCCTTTTGCCAAAAATGCCAATCCGATTAATCGTCGATTAATCCCGCCTTGACCGATTACAAGCTACAAGGTGGTCGATCGCCCGGCTAACGATTCATGATTTTTGCAACCTTGATTCGAATACATTGAAGGCCAAACAAGTGGTCCTTTTTCAACAGATGCAAGTATCATTCTTCCATGTGGTCTATTCATCATATAAAGTTCCATTCTGCTTTTCCATGAATCATACAAGTGTTTTTCCAGCATCGGTGGTTTGTTGTCACCTCCAGAGAGAAGTGATTTATCAGCAAGAGACGTCATTGTGATATCAAAAGATTACAATTTGATCGTTCGGTGGTAGAAAGAAATTGTGTTTGATACGTGATTGATGAGTCTTGAATTAAACTACACGGGATTTTACGATTCTTGACAAAACCGGGAAGACAAGTGTTTGTTTCACGGGATTTTACAAGTCAAAGAAATAACCGTATAATTTAAAAATTGAGTTTGTTAAGTTTGAATTTATTTTTCACTAGTTCGATCAGCTCGTTCGATCGACTAGTTCGAACCTCTCGTTCGATAGGCTCGTTCGATCAAAACGAAAGTAGCTCGTTCGATTGAAACTAGAAGACGCTCGTTCGATCAAAACTAAGAACCGCTCGTTCGATCGTCACTTAAGTAGCTCGTTCGATTGACACTAGAAGCCGCTCGTTCGATCAAAACTAAGAACCACTCGTTCGATCGACACTGAAGTAGCTCGTTCGATTGAAACTAAAGACCGCTCGTTCGATCGAAACTAAAGACCGCTCGTTCGATGATCTCGTTCGATTCACTAGTTCGAATGTCTTGTTCGAATCCTCTAGTTCGATCCTAGCTATTACGAAACACAACTTTTCAAAACTCAAAAAAACACGATTTTTACCGATTTTTAGCAAAAAATTCTTGTACAACTAGTATTACTAACCCTATAGGAACAATAAAAATGAAAACTTTAAGGTTTTTAAGCCAAAAAAATTTTAACACTAATTTGATCTTTGTAAAGGTTTTGAACACTAATCAAACACAAAAATCTAAACACACCACTCCATGGCTCTTGATACCAATTGTAGAATACAAATAATCTTATGAATCAACCAAGAACAAGAAGTGAGATGTGGGTTGGATTGTTAGAGAAACTTGGATGGAATGGATGAATGTGTATTATGGAAATATGGAATGAATAACAAAATGGACAACCAACAATGAACAACCAACCCTCTCCAAGTCTAGGAGAGGGTGTATAAATACTACCATGGCCGGCCCATGGGCTGGAGTTGGGCCACCCATGGGCCTTGGGCCGGACTAGATTACTAATCTAATCCTTATACTAACTACGAGCTAAGACTTGTTACAACTTTGGAAGTGACCGACACTTTTCGTGTTTCCAACAAAAAGCTTCGAGGAGAAAAAGCCACAAATTACACTTATGAGCTCTTAATATTTCCAACTAATCCTTGCTTAGCATCCAACTTATATTCAACTCTATCATTTCTCGTTCTTCGCAAATTTAAAATCTTTAATAAAAAGATCCGTGAATGCTTAGTCTAAAAGTTAAGGAGCAAGTTAGAGCTCAATACGCTCGATCGAGTCAAAATTTATTCTTATTCTACCCAGCAGAAAAGTCAAACATTGTGACAAAACACTTATTTTATTTTTGGAATTTTTTTTAATTTTTGCATAAAATCACAATATTTTGGTATTTTGGTGGTAAAAACAGGATTATGTGAAAACAACGACTGCAGGCACAATCGATAGATCCCCCATACTAGAATTGAACATTGTCCTCAATGTTTTAAGAAGGATCTCTACGTAAATCTAAAGCCGTTTATTAAGTATGCTCAAAGATAAACGTTAGTTGATAAGATTTAGGATATTGAATTCCCAAAATGAAGTTGAGGATGTGAAGCTCTAGTGAACGAAGGACAAAAACCGCGAGCACGAGAGGCTTCAAAAATCCGGGCAATCCTGGACATACAACACAAAACACAAAACACGGAAAATGAAGAGGCGAGCCCTCTTACAACACACTTATTCATTACTACTACTACATGTATATTAGGATAAGCATGGGTTCCCACCCACGAAGCGCTTGTTTATTCAAGAGTCACTAAGCTTGACTCGATCCCTCATACTTGAGCTTGTCAAGGAGGATAGAAATGGAGAAATGAAACATCCAAGATAGGAATGTCCTCTCCATAGATAATCATCGGGCTTTCGGAAATATCATAAATGAGCTTGAAAGTTTTAAAGCCCCGATGAGATAAGAAATGAGGAGATTTCTCCTCATTAGAAGCAAGAATACCAGGATTGAAAACGTTGTCCTCATTTTTAGATGAAAATGGGAGCAAAGTGTCAAACACTAGAGAAAGAGGATCACGGATGAATGAGATAGAAAATTCATTCGGTGATAGAAAACTCTTGGATTGTACTTCAATGAATATCCCTGGATCGAAAATCTTGTTTCTAGTTCCGGAAGGAAAAGAAACTACAAGGTCGGATCCGAGAGAATCATCAGAAGGAATGGAGTCTGAATTCAGCATAAGGGTGGTATTGGTGGGTAACACATTAGGCACATAAACACGAGGTTCTCCCATAACAACGCTAGTCAACTCGCCCTAATCGGGCTCAGTCTCAAAGAGAAACGAATCATACTCAGGAAGAGAGTTATCAGCATGAGTAGTGGTACTACCACTACTCGTCTTTTCCGTATGATCGCTAAGAGTCTCGAATTTGGGTAAAGAATTATCCGAATAAGAGAGAGAAGTATCGGACTTCTTAAAGAAAGAGCCACTATCCTCAACGGGGATAGGAAAGGTGGAAGGAGACTTTGAGCACGCAATCAGGAGTGGGGTTGTCATTCAAAGATTCGCTCTTAGCAATAAGAAGATAGATATTCAATAATTTCTCACGAAGTATATCGTCCTTCACCTCTTCTAACGTTAAAATTTAACGTAAAACAAGTAATTAGTAGTAAATTCTATTTCATCAAATACATCACTCTAAGGTTTCATGAATTAATAAAATGCTTAATGCATTTTATGATCAAAGGAAAGTTTTTATTCAACCTCACCTTTTATATAATGTTATAAACCTTTTTAAAACATACCAAAAACATTTTCTACAATAAAAGAAATGTTTTTTTCAAAATTAAATATTTTGAAATTCAAATTTTGGACCTAAAACGGCTAGCTAGAAAAGTTCTAAGAAATCCCCCCTACACCAAAAAACGAAAATTGGAAGCCCTAAGTCTAGGGCGGCCCCAATTAAATAACACGACCGACCCCTTAAAAATATGGGGACGCCTACCTATTTAAGGGGAGACCGGCCCATAGGTTAGACGCCTTCTGTTAGTTTGTCCTTATAATACTGGGGACTTTCCCTAATTTTATACTTTTTGCACTCCATTCTTTCTATTTAAAACAGCCCATACGTCTCT
Source organism: Tanacetum coccineum (assembly GCA_026074375.1). Taxonomy (NCBI): domain Eukaryota; kingdom Viridiplantae; phylum Streptophyta; class Magnoliopsida; order Asterales; family Asteraceae; genus Tanacetum; species Tanacetum coccineum. Next base: position 6,210 of record BQNB010080129.1, read on the forward strand.
TAAATCCTATTGATCATTTAATCATAAAGCTTGTTTCTAAGTGATTCCCAAGCGTCAACCTCAAGTGCAGAGAAGATACTTTCAATCATCAAGTAAGAAGTATTACACCCCATAGTGTAATATTGGCCATCTTGTTGCTTATATCTAAAAATTCGTAAATCATTTGTATATCTTGTAAAGTTGTGTAGTTGTTAGGTTTTGGTGATTGTTGTAAGTATAGTTAGATCTTGGTGATCTTTCTAAGTAGTGTTAGTTAGTTGTGGCATAAGTAGTGTGGTGAAGTGAAGTTGTGAGGATGTCTTCAATGTTGTGATGAAGTTTTGAAGTTGATAGATTAAGTTCTAGCTAAGATTAGAACTCGACATTTAGCTTTGTTGTGTACGGTTTTCTCCGCCATAAGGGAGTTTGTTGACATAGTGAAGAAAACTCTCTGGAGTTAGAGGTGCTCGCGGAGTGGAGTTGGACCGCATAGAGAAGCTTCGTAAACGACCCTCTGATAAATCCTTGTGTTGTTGGTTTGATCTTTCCAACTCTTATCTCTCATTGTTCTTTATTTACTCTTACTTAATTTATTTTGGTTCATATTGTGCAAGTTTGAATTCACAAAAGTCGAATCTTAAGTTTTACAAATAACATTAAACATTAAAAATAAAAAGCGGGTAGGGTTAAAACTATTCACCCCTTCTAGTTTTCCACAATTGGTAATCAGAGCCTCGCTAACAGATTTTCAAAATAAATTGTATTTTTAACACTTGGAATCGATCTATGGAATCGAAAAAATTTTAGAAGAGCAAATCTATGCAAAGACCAACATATTTGAAAGTGAATGGATTTATTTATTGAAAAGATAGATTCGAAACCTTTGTGAAGTCAAATAGATCTAGATCTTTGGCATGTTTTTACCGATGGTGATTTTCCTCCTATCCAAATAATCCCAAAAACTAAAAAGGATTGAAATTGTACATTTTATAAACAAACGATGATCTTAAAAAGAAACTTGTAAAAAATAATTGAAGCCAAAATGGTTAATTTATAATGCTCTACCACGAAAAGAATATGAAAGGAAGTTTATATGTCAAACCGCAAAAAGAAATTTTGGATTCCTTTGTTAATCACTCAATCAGGTAATAATAAGTCAAACCTAACAAATTAGATATTTTTGTTCAACAATTATGATAATTCATGATCCTGGAAGTAGAATAAATAGATAATTGCCTTTGCTTAAATTTAACACTATTTATTACTAGTATAAAAGCACTTGATAAAGTTTTTTGAAAAAGCCAAAAAAAAAAAAAGAATGTGGTAGGAAATTTCTTAGGGGCATTACATCCAAATGGCTACGCGAAAGTCAATGGCAATGAAGAATCAAAGAATCTAACACCTTTACCTCTTGACGAACTTATTTGAAATTTGAAGGTTTATGAAGAAGTTATTAAGAAAGATTCCGAAACCGTCATTTCAAATGCAAAAGGAACAAAGTAGATCTATGGGCCTGAAAGCTAGAAACAGAATTAGTGATGATGATAGCTCAATCTCCGATAGTGATGATGAAGAATACGCCATTAGCCTTAAGAGGACTTCAAGAATTCTTCAAAGACGGAGCGGAAGACGATTCATTAAGACAATAATATGAAGAGAGGAAAAAATCATTCCAAAGAAATAAAGACGACAAAATAGCAAAGGCGAAAGAAAAAGATTTAAGTGTGGTGATCCAAATCAATCTGTCGGAGGAATGTCCAAAAAATTTCAAGATATCAAAAAACCAAAAAAGCATTTGTTGGGGTTACTTGGCGTGTTAGCGACGAAGATGAAGATGAAAAAACATTATGACGGATAAAGTGTTTATGGCTAAAGCTTCAAATGGGTATCTTTCGAAACCGAATACTTAGTTGTTGACCAATATAACACTAGACGCAATGGACTTAGATAGTGAATATAGTAGACTATGCAATTTTAGGACTAAAGTCCTGGGCTAAAAATAAAACTTTAAACAAGCTAAGTGAATTAGTAATGAAGCACTGAATTAAGAGATAAATTATCTAAGTTAGAAAAACGGTAAGAAGTAAATTGAAGAATATAATTATGTCAAGACCTCATGCCTGTGAAGATGAGAAGCTTAGAAAGGAAATATTAGGCTCTAACCATTGTAATCGATAAGTAGTTTACATCATTAAGAAAAATAATAAGTTCTCAAAATCTTCGAAGAAGAATTCCGGGTTAGTTTTTCAATTTTACCAAAGGATCACCTAGCGGAAACCAACAGTAATGTTTGTTAAAGACAAGAACGTTGGTCGAAAGAAAAATTTGATAGAATGCAAACCTATAAATTTTTATTATATAAATAATACTATATGTATTGCAAATGATGATGAGGTAAAACGTTTTTACAAACCGATCTTAAACCACAGAGTCCGGATTTACCTAAACCCACAATGAGTCTATAAACCTCCTCCGAGAAGACAATGAAAACTCTCATCCTCGTTCCAAAAACACCTCAACACTTTAGGAGAGGGACCAAGTTAGACCAAATTACTCTAACACTAATCACACGATGTGGAATCATCCACATCAACCAAGCTTTACTCAATGTGGAAGAAGCTCACCATGCATGTGTTCGAATCAAATGCATAACATATGCGGAAACAATAACTTCGGATACATGAAACGTCTGGGGACCAAATGGCTGAAGCCATCAACCTTAGAAGTAGTATGCTCTTACAAAATATTTTTTGTTACTTTGGATTTACGGAATTCATGAATAAGGTTCCCATGAACTTATTATTTACAATCATGAAGACATTAATGAAGATAATTCTAAAGTCTAAGGTACGTCTCACTTTTCATATTCGTAGAATATAGATTCTAAGTAAATGTCTATGTGACTATGATGTTGTAGTGTAATTAGTTCTTAGAAAAATTATGTAGCCTAGAATACCATTGTTGGTTTTCTACTTGAAGAGATTAGTTCACTATGAATATGTCTTTCGTGTAGATTACTGGTATCGTCTACAAAATGGAATTCTTTATGACACTTAGCAAACTCACGTTACGATCGAAAGAAGAGCAAGCTAATGGTAAACAATTAACGTAGAAGTTGGATTAGTCGCATGAAGATCATAGAATCAACTATGGATGAAAACAAACTCCCTTCGACCTGACGCATAGCCTCGGGATCGATTGTCAACCATCATCTACGTCTATCAGAATCAACTTGTTGATATTTTCAGTACGTCTTATTTTTCATGTTTCGCTAACACATTCTCGTCTATCTAAATCGAATATACTAATTGTCTTTTTGAATAAATTAATCCTTCCTTCTTGCAAGAAATTTCATCTCTAAATCACCTCTCGAATTGACGTCTTGATTATCTCGTCCGAAATAGTCAAAGAAATTTTTAATTAAACAAAGGGTTAATTAATAATTGTCAATATTCATTATACAATAAAATGGCAAAAAATCAAAGAAAAAAAAAATTTCTTGGTGGGCGGGCCCCTTAAAATTAAGGGGACGGCAAGTGTTAAATATGGGCGGCCCCTTAATTAAGTTAAGAGGGACCACCTATCTGGGAAAAACAAAAAACCACTTTCTGTCGTGAAATTATATCACTAAACTTCATTTTTCTTCTCATTCTTCCCTCTACCTACTGTGAACGAACCACCCACACCAAAAACTTCAAAAATCAAACCTCAAATCATCAAATTAACCAAAATTCGCAAGGGGAAATTACTAACAAGTCAATCAACAACATCCATTGTAAGTTTTTTTTTACCTTCTTTTGATTAATCTCATCTAATTTTGGTTTCTTAAATCAAAATTGGGTATTTGTGATTATTCTTCTAATTTTGTGTTTTGGTCTAGAAATTCATTAACTACCAATGATTACCCGTGTCATAGGAACTATTTACAACCTTGATATGATTGAATCAAAACACTAATTGAGTTACAATTTTTTTTTAATTTTTTATAAATATACATACTTTTTTTTTAATTTTAAAACAAAGTTTATACATTGTTGATTCATGCCAAAAAAAAAACAGTTATACAATCATACTTTGCCCATCAAACGTACTTCCTATATGTATACTTTTCGGAATCAATAGAAATTGTGTTATAAATTAATGGGGTGTTTGGCTAGTTTCTTAGAATCAATTTTTAGGTAGAGTCGACAATGACCCTATATCATAGTTTTGTTCATTGTATAAACACTTAACCAACTTGTTTAAGTCATCAAGTTATATATTTCCTATATATCTTGATATATCTTGGAATGGCATAAAATAAAAAGGGGCGTTAGGTTTAATGCTTTTAAGCATGATTTCTAGTAAAACAAACACTATTTAATTCTTGTCAAGTCATGAATAACAAATTAGTACGTGTCAACAAAATAGTACACTAATACATAATTATTGAACATACTTAGGACAAAATTTATATTGGATAAGGGAGTGTTTGGGTTTTTTGTACTTGTGTTGAAATTATTATAAACTAATTATATATTTCTTCGGACATCCTAGATTAAGTCTAAAAACAAATTAAGGAACATATGGATCATCTTCTTAGGGTTTTTTACCTTTTAATGTCGATGTAATCCTGTCCCACATTATGTCATTTTTCAAAAACCTTATTTTCCTTATTATATTTTTTTCCCGTATCATTTTATGTTGTGATTACTTGTTTTGGTGACAAAATGCCGAAAGATACTACAACGAATATATCCTCACTAATCCTACATACAAAGTATCCAAAATTCCGGCATCTCCCCTACCATTGCCAATTCTACAAACCTTTGAAAAACGCAACATCTCAACGCAGGTGTGTTTCTGTTGATCAAGCTTACTAAATATTCCAACAACATCGAGCGTCTCTTTACTAATTTCATTTCACATTGTCTCTTTAATCAACGAACCGATTATTCAAGATTTATTCTAGAATCTATAGCCAGCCACGTTACAAACCGTGAATATGGTTATCTTTGTTATTCCTTTTGATTCACACGAATTCAAACTTCTTACTACTCGCTTAATTGGGTAAAATTCTCCAAATTACTTACAATGGTCAAGCTATTTTTACAAACGAATGGGACCTTGCATTTTGAGTATTTCGAGAAACTGAAGGGATCCATATTGCACCATCTTCCTCCACTCCCGAGACATTCGTTGACTTCTTGAATTGGAACGATGGTCATGGTAGAGCAGTTACCATTAAAAGTCAAACGGTCGCTCTCAATCCAAATCAAATTCTCACCAAAGAACTAAGCCGACTATGTATCAATGTGAAGAGCTCATTAGGAGAAAATGTGTTCGGCTAGGAGGGACATCGGGTATCTTACTGCTTGTCTTGCTCACATGTTGTATTGTGTTGTTGCCAAAGAACAATACAATCTTGTTTATTTTTTCGTCAAAAGAATCCAATGTGCTAGATATACTCCAACCGCTAATCTCCCGTATGACAAGTTTCTTATTCGTCTCTATCTACACGTCATGGAAGCATATCCTCATCTTTATGGAAATTTGCTCATTTATGACTTGTTGATCGAGTCATGAGTCCTCTTGCCCTAAAAACAAACTCGATTTGACCTCCGAGTGTTCATGGCAAGGCAGTTCATTTTCGTTTCTTCTTCATCTTCTCATCATCAAGCTCGTCTTCTCATTAACACGATGATGATGTATGATGAAATGTCGAACTTCTGTGCATTCAAGTACTTCCATCTCTACCACCTATCTTAACTCTCTTGATCCCTCTTAATACTAAAACTACCAAATGCTTCCGCCTTTACCGAACGAACGATGAAACTCTCTTTGCACGACAACCCACCTTGCTCAATCAAACGCAACAAATGCATAAGGAGATGCGCGGATGTTTCAAATCATTTGGAAAGGCACTAAAAGGAGTGTTTAGCAAAAAGAAGAAGTGAAGACATAGGATTGATGCGAGATAGATGGCTAAGTGTAGTTTATGACAATTTTTAACTTAATTATGTGTATGTTATTAACAATTGTGTGGTGATCATAACGATGTATTCGGTAAGATTTATGTGTTGCGTCTATTTTTAGGTACTTGTTTGCTATGATGATCTTAATAATTTTGGTTTTTTTTATTAAATCAACTAGTTATGCCTCTTTGGTTTATAATTTAATGTGTTTTATTAAATGTTTTAATATGATAATGTGCTCATAAAACTTTATAGGTTGCTGTAAATAAAACCCACTAAACATAACATACTCTCACAAAAATTGAGAAAATTGTTTTTCATGAAAAATTGAACAACAGAGGGCGGCCCCCTTAATTCAACACGGGGCGGGACACCCCTTACTGTAAGGGGATACGCCCTAGTGGTTTCACGGGTTAAAACAGTATCTTTTCTGCTTTTTTGACCCACTTTTACCTAGTAGTATCTATCTTTTGCCCAGAATGCTCGAACACAAATTTGGAATAATCTAACTAGTCAAAATCATTCCATTTTCAAGCATTTCTTCCCAATTTAAATTTACCTCCAATTGATACCTCTACAAACACACCAGCTTCTTCATTCATCTCATCAAACCATTATCAACATCAAATGACATCTACTAGAGCCTCCATTTCCAATTGCTTCAAGAGACCCAAAAATCAACATATTCTCTAAATATAATTTTTTGTAGATGTAACCATGAGGACACAAAACTCTTTCACCCTCACTTCAATATAATCCACCTAGTGCTCCTAATTGCCACCCTCCAAAACACCTTCAACCAAAGATACTTCCTGCATCCTATTTGACTTATATACCAAATCAACCAACTCATTCATACCTCAACTTGCACCCAATGGTTACTTGAACTCACCATGATCTTCTCCTCCAAGAGTTTCTCCACACCTCCAAATCAGGAAAATTGCCATCAAGGGAATCCTCTCACCCTTTCACCAATCACCCCACTTGTTGTGTGCAATTTGATACTCCATCACCTTCACCACCTATCTTTGGTCATCCCATTCCTTGGAAATATTCTTGAGGCACATGGAGATTCATGCTGTATTGATTTTCAATCGTTTACTCTAATATTTAGGTTAAGGTCTATGAAACTCCAATACGTGTTTTCATATATTGAATTATGCTCTCACAACCACCAAACCACCATCTTCCCTCTCCTCACCATCTTTAACCATTCTAAACATACTCTATGTTTTGTTTTCTTCAAATAATTGTCCATCCATCACTTTTTGCATGCAAGTCCTTAGGCTCTACTAGTATAGGACTCTTTGTAGTTTTTATTTTCATGTTTGTTAGCATTGTTATTTATTTTTGTCCTTATGTTTGCATGAGTGTGGTTTACACATATTTTACTTCAATAGTTGATTATTGTTGGTGGATTGCCTTTACTGTATGCCATATTTTTCCTTCTTGCTACATGTTAGAAATTTTGTATTGTTCTAACTCGTTTTTGTAGCCAAGAAATCATAGCTCGATTCTTTGGTGCCCTCGTACGAGGGGGAGCACACATCAAGGGGGAGCATTTATTCCGTCGATTTAGTTAAGCCAATTCTCGACGATGTCTTTTCTGATTCTTACAAAAAGGGGGAGAGAAATGATATGAAACTCACTAAATACTTGTTTAAAAATAATTTTATATTTAATGAGTTTAAATTTTGTAATTATCAAAAAGGGAGAGATTGTTGATAAAAATATAATGTCTAAAAACATTACTAATATTTTTTTCACATTTTATGTTTTGATAATCACAAAATATAAAAACGTTCAACGTAAACAAGTAATTAGTAGTAAATTCTCATTTCAACAAATACATCACTTAAAGGTATGAATAAATAAATGCTTAATGCATTTTATGATCAAAGGAAATTTTTATTCAACCTCACACTTTTATAAAATGTTGTAAATATTTTTAAAACATTACAAAACATTTTCTACAATTAAAAGAAATGTTTTAACACTTTGAAATTCAAATTTTCGAACCTAAAACGGCTAGAAAAGTTCCAGAAAATTCCCCATACACAAAAGACAAATTGGGGAAGCCCCAGTCTAGGGCGGCCCCCTTAAATACGTGTCCGGCCCCCTTAAAATTAAGGGGACCGCCCACCTATTTAAGGGGACCGACCCTAGGTAGACGCTCCCCCAGTTTGTCCTATAAATACTAGACTTTTTCCCACAATTTTCTCACCTTTTGCACTCATTTTTTTGTGTTCTAAAATAGCCCACATATCTCTCTAAAATCGTTTGATCATTTAATCATAAAGCTTTATTTCTAAGTGATCCAAGCTCAATCCCTCAAGTGCAAGAGAAGAATACTTCCATCATCAAGTGAAGAAGTATTACACCCTAAGTGTATATTGCAATCTTGTTGCATCCATATCATAAATTGTAAATCATTTGTATATCTTGTAAAGTTGTGTAGTTGTTAGGTTTTGGTGATTGTTGTAAGTATAGTTAGATCTTGGTGATCTTTCCAAGTAGTGTTAGTTAGTTGTGGCATAAGTAGTGTGGTGAAGTGAAGTCGTGAAGTTGTGTTGTGATAGATTAGTTCTAGCTAAGATTAGAACTCGACATTTAGCTTTGTGTCGTAAATCGGTGTAAGCAACGTTGTGTACGGTTTTCTCCGCCATAAGGGAGTTTGTTGACATAGTAAAGAAAACTCTCGAGTTAGGTGCTCGAGGAGTGGAGTAGGCCGAAGAGGAGCTTCGTAACCGAACCACTATAAATCCTTGTGTTGTGGTTTGATCTTTCCAACTCTTATCTCTTATTCCTTTATTTACTCTTACTTATTTATATTGTTCATATTGTGCAAGTATTGAATTCACATAAATTCGAATCTAGAATTTTTATAAACACTTTAAAACCTTAAGACAAAAAGCGGTAAACTATTCAACCCCCCTTCTAGTTTTCCACAATCCGTAATAACCGTGACTACAAGGAGCGTGACTCGATCTCTTGGCTAATGGTACGGTGTCTCTATATGGTAATATTAAGGAGATCTAATTAGTTACAGAGCTTATTAAATGGAAAAAGGACCAACATATTTGAAGTGATGGGATTTATTTATTGGAAAAATAGATTTGAAACTTATGTGAAGTCAAAAGATCTAGATCTTTGGCATATTATTACCAATGGTGATTTCCTTCCTTTTCAAAATAATCCCGAAACTAAAAAGGATGAAATAGTACCATTTGATAAACAAAACGATGATTTAGAAAGAAAACTTTCTAAAAATAATGAGGCTAAAATGGTAATCTATAATGCTTTGCCACGTAAAGAATTTGAAAGAATTTTTATGTGTGAAACCGCAAAAGATATTTGGAAATTTTCATTTACTAGTAACTCACGAGGTAAGAATCAAGTCAAAGATAAAAAATAGATCTTTCTTGTTTCAACAATATGAAACCAATTTATGATTCCGAAAGAGGAATCAATAGATAATGCTTTCGCTAAATTTAACACTATTATTACAAGCTTAAAAGCACTTGATGAAAGTTTTTCTAGCAAGAATTGTGTTAGGAAATTTCTTAGGGCTCTTCATCCTAAATGGCGCACAAAAATTACGACTATTAAAGAATCAAAGAATCTAACAACTCTACCACTTGATGAACTCATTGAAAATTTGAAAGTTCATGAAGAAATAATAAAGAAAGATTCCGAGACGGTCAAAAGCAAAAGAGAACAAAATAGATCTATTGCGTTGAAGGCTAGAAAGGAATCTAGTGATGAAAATAGCTCAAGTTTCGATAGTGAAGACGAAGAATACGCCATGGCTGTAAGAAACTTCAAGAATTTTTTCAAAAGACGAGGTAGGTTTGTACGACAACCAAACGATGAAAGAAAGCCATTCCAAAAATATAAGGATGACAAAAATGGCAAAAGCGAAAGGAAATGTTTTAAATGCGGTGATCCAAATCATCTCATTGGTGAATGTCCAAAAGTGTCGAGAATCTATAATCAAAGAGCTTTTGTAGGAGGATGTTGGAGTGATAGCGACGAAGATGAAGAGAAGAAGACAAATGATGAAAAATTGTTCTTATGGCTAAATCATCGAATGAGGTTATTTTTGAAACGAATCTTTAGTAATGACCAATCATCATTAGACGAAAAAGACTTAGATAGTGAATATAGTCGACTATGCAAAATAGGACTAAAAGTCATGGCTAAAAATAAAAGTCTAAAACAAGCTAGAATTCAATTAGAAAATAGAAGTACTAGAACTAAAAGATAAAATATCTTGAATTAGAAAGGATAAGGAAGTTAGTGAGATGAAAAAATATGCAGCCCTTAGGTTTGAATATGAAAAACTTAAAGAAGAAATATAATATGCTAAATCAATTTGGATAATAGTAGTCTACTCACTTAAGAAAAATTAATAAGTTCTCAAAAACCCTCCGGAGATAAAACGGTCTAGATTTAATTTACCAAAGGATCTCTAGTGAAAAACCAAACAAGATAAATTTGTAAAAGCACAAGAGATCGAGTCGAAAGAAAAATATGGTAGAATCAAATCATTTTCAAACAAAAAAATTCATATTATTAAACAATACTTAAAATTCTGAATTGCAAGTGATGATGAGGTAAACGTTTTATAAACATCTTCTAAAAACCTGAGTTAGATTTATTAAACCCAAAATGAGGTCTAAAACTCCTCCCCCGAGAAGAACTAATAGTCCTTATCCTCGGTCTAAAACACCTCAACCTAGAAGAGATCAAGGTAGACAAAATTACCCTAACACTAATCACGCAATGTGGAATCATCTACATCAACCATGTTTACTCAATGTGGAAGATGTTCACCATGCATGTGTCCGAATCAAATGAAAAACATTTGTGGAAATAATAATTTCATATACATGAAACGTTGGGGACCAAATGGCTAAGTGTTGGGATCAAGAAGCCTTTAATGAAGAAACTTGATGATTAACAAGATGAATATCAAGTTTAGGGGAGGATTGTTAGGAATTAATGTCTTCATACTTAATACTGCCAAGACAGAGTTTGTACTGCCAAGCATAAATTAGTACTTAGTTAGTTTGTTAGTACTGATTATGTGATATGCATTAGTTATATTAGGAATAGATAAGCATGATCACTTAACGTGTTTTGTAAGCCCATTAGGGTTTCCTTAGTGTATAAAAGGAACCCTTACGGCATAGTTAGAGATACGAGAACATACAGATAGAAAAGTCATAGTTATTTAGGCAAAACATATAGTTGTTTTATGATTCGTTTAATATAGTGAAAGTTCTTGTGTTTTTGATATTGTTCTTATTATTCTTCTGAGTATATAAAGATTAATTTTGCATAATCTTTATATATACACCACAAGGTTTCTATTAGAGTTGTTTTAGATTTATCTAAGATAACTAAAGCTTTAACAAGCTAATCAAAGATCCACAAGGGATTTACAAGTGGTATCAGAGCGGGTTGAAGCTTTGATCTAGAATAAACTATCAAGAAGAACCCTTTACTCACAAGGAAGAGATGGCTCCTATAGCTCTTTTAGACTCTGAGGTAACTACTTGTTCTAAATCATGTCTAAAAAACTATGAAACTCTTGAAAAGCAATATGATGATTTGAGAATAGAGCTAAACCAATCAGAGTTTAATTTAGCCAATTATAAAAGAGGTTTAGCTTCTGTGGAAGAACGACTAGTCTTCTACAAGAAAAATGAGGGTATGCTTTGTGATCAAATTGCTGTTCTTAAAAGAGATACCCCATTTAATGAATAAAAAATTAATTCTCTTAAGATTCAGATAGAAAGACTTAAGAAAGAAAAAGAGAGCAATCAGTTTAAAATTGACAATTTTGAAAATGCTTCTAAGAGTTTGGATAAATTGATTAGAAGCCAAATATCTGGATCATAGAATAGCTTGTGGGTATAATGCAGTTGCACTTCCACCTAAAGGCTTATTTGCACCCCCTACTATTGATTGGTCAAGCTCTGGTCTTGAGGAGTTTTAACAACCTAAGTTTGAAGGCTATGGATTAAGGGCCAATAAAAGTGTTTGTGAAAATTCTTCAAATGAGACTAAGAAAAATTCTGATGCTCCTTTGATTGAAGAATGGGTTTCTGATAATGAGGATGAAGTTGAGTCTCCTGTTGTGGTAGAAAAGAAAACTGTTGTTCCTACTATTCCTAAAGTTGATGTTGTTAGACCAAAACAACAAGAAAAAATAGTTAGGTATGCTGAGATGTACAGATCAAAAGGTCCTAGGGGAAACCAAAGAAATTGGAATAATCTGAAGTCCCAATAACTAGGAAGTAACTTTGTAATGTACAACAAAGCCTGCTATGTCTGTGGAAGTTTTGATCACCTCCAGTATACATGTAAACAAAAGAGACAGCTAAATGGTCAAAGGGAGGAAAAACCAGTGTGGAACAATGCAAGAAGGGTGAACCATCAAAATTCTCCAAGAATTACTCAACCCAATCCAAAAAGACACATGGTTCCAAGAAAAATCTTAACTAGGTCTGGCCCAATTTCACTTAATACTGCCAGACAAAGTTATCTTAATGCTGTTTGTTGTTGTTGCTCAAGACAAGTTAATACTGCTAGACCAAAGGCAGTGGTTAATGCTGTTAGGACGAATCGGGTTAATGCTGTTAAAGCATCAACATGTTGGGTTTGGAGACCTGTCAAACCTAATAGTGCATCAATCACTTTGAAGAGATATGATTATGTTGATGCAAGAGGAAGATCCAGGTCTGTAATGGCTTGGGTTCCCAAGAAGGTCTGATTTTCTTATGTGCAGGGCAACCCAGAGACAGAATTAGAAGATTTAGTGAGGTTAAACAGCCCTGAAGACAAAAAGGTAACAAGAGCAAGAAAGACTTGGTTATAAAGCAGCTGTGAAATTGCATGATCAATTTGATGATGAAAAGAGAGCAGGAGCAGAATTGACTCAACAAAATGACAAGTCACAGTACAAGAAGTAATGAAGTGTTTGATTGCATCCTCTAAGTCAAGATAAAGCTTTTATCTAGAAACTTAAAGATAGAGATGAACATTAAGTTTAGGGGAGGATTGTTGGGATCAAGAAGCCTTTAATGAAGAAACTTGATGATTAACAAGATGAATATCAAGTTTAAGGGAGGATTGTTAGGAATTAATGTCTTCATACTTAATACTGCCAAGACAGAGTTTGTACTGCCAAGCATAAATTAGGACTTAGTTTATAACTAATAGTATTAACTAAGTTAATACTGCCAGTACTAATTTTTGCTTGGCAGTACAAACTCTGTCTTGGCAGTATTAAGTATGAAGACATTAATTCCCAACAATCCTCCCTTAAACTTGATATTTATCTTGTTAATCATCAAGTTTCTTTATCAATTGGTATTAGAGCCTCGTGGCTCTTGATCTAGGATCTACAAGGTTTTACAAATCAAACAAGGTATGATGCTTTTGATTTTTAATATCAAGTTCGATTTAAGGGTTTCAATTTGTTGTTTTGATGCACGATTTATATTATTAAACCGAGATTAAGGAAACCCTAATCCAAGGGTTTTTGGCTATAAGATTTATTGTTTCTGGTCTCAACAATTGGTTTGTGCATCATGAAGATCTTCACAAGGGTTTTGTTTATCTTTATCAGATCCGTATGGTTCGAGCTTTCCTTACAAACCCTAAATTTGAGGTTTGTCAAAACACCTACTTCGATGGTTTGTTGATGCTAACGTCTTTGGCAGTTGCTTTATTTATTATACCATGGATTCATAATATAAATTGAAGAATCGTTTACTTGTTTACATGGTGGTTTTAAACCCGAAGAAGTTTGGAATAATGCTATGAGGACTAATCATCAAAATTTCTCTAATACTAGAAGAAATTTTGCTCCAACAACAGTTTTAACAAGTCTGATAGTTACCAATTATGCTGCTAGGCAAAGTCTTCAAAGAACAACAACAACAATTAGTGTTGCCAGACCTATTAAGACTGCTGCACCCAAACCCTTTGTGAATGTTACAAAAACTAGACCAAATGCTTTTCATAAGTCACATTCACCATTTAGAAGACCTTTTTACCAACAAACAACACTTAAAAACAGAAATTTAAATAACAAAGTTAATGCTGTCAAGGCAAATTCTGTTAATACTGCTAAAGGAAAAAGAGTGACAAGTGCTGTTGGGGAACAAGGGATTGATGTTGTTAAGTCCAAAGCATGTTGGGTTTGAAGACCTAAACTTAAGGTTCTAGATCATGTCTCCAAAAATAGTAGATCATACATTTGTAAGCAATTTGACTATGTTGATCTAACAGGCATAGTCAAGTCAGTAATGGCTTGGGTCCCAAAGAGAAATTAATTCTTTTATGAGTATTATGCAAGATGTTATGGATTGTATTTATTTGTGTTTGGAACTAACATTTTGTAGGTTTAAGAGCTTAGAGTTTATTTGATTAATAAAGGATATGCTAATTTGATGAAAATGCTAGAGTTGAGGGGAGGATATTGATGTTAGCATGAATATCCTTTCAGTGTTGGTTGTAAACCACACAACATATGGTCATCAGTTCACCATGTCTAACAGACAAGAAAGAATTGGCTAGTCCAAAGCAAACGGCTCTTGGTAAACACATCTCAAATCCATTGATAGTTGATAGTTTGCTCAAACCTATATGGTTTATCAATGCACCATGTTTTTGTAATAAATCATTGGCTATTCCAGGGCAAACGGCAACTGGTAAAGAATTATTAAATCCGTTGATGGCAGATAGTTTGCCAAAAACTATTCTTTCAACTAAGTTTTTGGGATGACTTAAGGTTAACTTTGGAATGAAATGGGTCAAAATTAGTATTTTGGTTTGACTAATAGCTTTGACTTCTATTCATGAGTTATGCATAAATATGGATCCTCATGAATTTTCACATGTCTATCTAATTCTTTCTAGTGTGTTTGTGATAAATAGAGGCATGTTGTTGCATTTGATCTATTGAAAGAAAACAAAGTTAACCTCCTGGTAGGGCAAATTGTTAATACTGGTGGGTTTAAAAATTAATACTGCTAAGTTAAGAAAATTCTTTGAATTATGTTTTTCTTGGTTTTGAACTAACATTTGCAGGATAAGCAAAATTGATTGGTTATTATCAAGTGAAGTATTGTTTGAGGGGAGGCCTATTATGTCAATATGCAGTCAAGCATGAATGGAAGGATATGTTATATCAAATGTATGTTTAAAGAATAAAAAACATCTAGGCATATCAAAAGAGGTCGAGACACCAAGATACCTCAGTCTAGTGGTCCCCCTGAAAAAAGTTGGTGATGAGGCTGTCTATAAGGAGTTGGGTGATAGAATGGAAAAAGGCTACCCACTTACTGCTTCTAGCTTAGAAGCAGAGCCAGGATAGTGGTAACTAACTAAGACCTAATCCATGGGCAACACTTAAATGATTTAAGTCCTTTGAATTTGGTTCAAGTAGTGGTCCCCAAGTGCAAAAGTTACATATTGGGATTGTAGTGCTCAAACTAGGTTTGAAGACTGCATCTAATTAGTTAATGAATTCTCCCCTCTCAGAGGTTACACACCTGAATGTGATGTGCAGCAGAACTTAATGAATTGACAGAATTGTGTATCAAACTATCTGAAAAAGGTCAAACATTTGGAAGATCAGCTCAAGTCTACAACAAAGAGGAGAAAGGAACTAAATTTGAAGATGTAGAGACATAACATGCAGAAGAAGTTGAGTACATCTTGGGGCAGATTACCCCTTCAAAAGGTTCACAAGACTTTCAAAAGCTACACCAGAAGAAGAAGTACTGACAGTTCAAAAGTTAGTACTGCTGGAGATCTTTTAGTACTACTGAAGAATTTCTAAGTACTGATGAAGAAATTGCTCAAAAGTTAAATGAGGAAGAAATGACAAAAGCTGTAGCAAGAGAAGGTTCAAGAAAATATTGTAAAATCATCAGGGTCAGAGACGTCACAATGGCATATCAAAGCTTTGAAGATATACTCAAAGGATTTGACAGAGAAGATCTTGTTGCTTTATGGAGCCTAGTTAAAGAAAGGTTTAGATTTGCAGAGTCCACTGAAGATATAGAGAAATCTTTATGGTTTGAATTGAAAAGACTATTTGAACCATGATAAAGAAGGTTGATGTTTGCTATGAAGATATACAATGATTTATGCATGATTCTTTGACTTGGAGATTATATGGATCATGTGCAGTACATTAGCAGAAGATGTCAAGAAAATCTTCATAGAAGCCAATAGATCAAGAAGTTAAAGTGTTTGAAAGAATCCTCTTAGAGCCAACAAGATTTAATTCCAGAAACTTGATGATTTGGAGATAAATCACAAGTATAAGGGAGGATTGTTGGGAATTAAAAGATTCTAAAAGTTTATATTGCTGATGGACTTAGTACTGCTACTTGAAGATTTGTACTACTGCTAAAGATTGAAGAATATAAACTAAGTCATTAGTACTGCTAGTTGTAACATTAGTACTGCTAGTTATAGTTAGTACTGTTAGTACCAATGTTAGTATGTCAGTGTAAAATTAGTACTTAGTTAGTTTGTTAGTACTGATTATGTGATATAAATGCATGAGTTTATATTAGGAATAGATAAGCATGATCACTTAATTGCGTTTTGTAAGCCCATTAGGGTTTCCTTAGTGTATAAAAGGAACCCTTACGTCATAGTTAGAGATACGAGAACATATAGATAGAAAAGTCATAGTTATTTAGGCAAAACATATAGTTGTTTTGTGATTCGTTTAATATAGTGAAAGTTCTTGTGTTTTTTATATTGTTCTTATTATTCTTCTGAGTATATAAAATAGATTAATTTCGCATAATCTTTATATATCACAAGGTTTTCTGTTCTAGTTATTTTAGATTTATCTAATATAACTTAAGCTTTAACAAGCTAGTCAAGATCTAAAAGGGATCCTATAACCCACAGGTCCTAGGTTGCTCTTGATATCTTGGATTATACAAGGTTAATGTATCGAATTGGCGAAGAAAAGAAGATATCGAATTCTGTTTCTTTTTCGGTAAATTGCTCTAATTCGATATTAACCCTAATTCGGTAATGAATGATTTTTGGTTCCATGATTCAAGAATTCGTGTAATTATGTACATCATAAGGGGATCATGGGTTTTAGGGTTGATTCATACGATTAATGTTGGTGAAAGACGGATCAAGAAACCCTAATCATTTAGGGTTCTACACGTTAAGCTAATCAAAGGTTCTATTTCCACCACAACGAAACCCTAATATGATGACGGCTGGCTAGATATGAATATTCTTATTGTAGTCGTCTTGTATGTTTGTTGAGTAAGGAGCAGCAGGTGATTTTCTTGTTCGTTAATGATTCTGATGGTACCTATCTGATGGTGGTTGTGAAAGAAACAGTAGCTTTCGAATATAGTTGGAAATCAATGTTATTCCATGAAGAATGTATGGCATGATATTGTGTCATTCTGATGATTATATTTGGTTGTTCGTATTTTATGGAGATAACAAGATCTCTTTTTATGAATAATGAGATTCGGTTATAAAAAGGGATGATTTGTGCGTGATTGAAACCCTAATTTTTAGGGAATTGTTATGAAAGTTACGTGTGATATTAAAGCTGCTGTTTTGGACGTGAAAGCTTATTGGGCTCAAAAGGAATTAGTGACACTTTCTTGTTGATTATAATGTCACAAAAAGTATGGGAGGAAGGAGTAACTTAGTGCTGCCTTTTATATTTTAGTGCTGCTACCAAGAAAAGTTTATGCTGCTTGCTCAAGACCACAACATATGAAACAGCAGGTGACAAGACAGAAGTTACTACTGTTGGAACTTTTTAGTTCTGTTCACTGTGATGATGATTGATTTTCATATGGTGAACATGGGAAAAAGGAAGCAGCTGTACATTTTATTGATTTCGCATGCAAACTGCTCTTTTATTTGGACTTCATGGGCTTAAAGTTATACAAGACATGCTTAATATGTTTGTTTGGGATTTGTATTCTATTAGGCTAAAGGTGGTTACAACTGTTCGTTTAACATGCATGAATTTGGAATATAAAGATGATGTTTATGCTGCTTCAAAAGTAAGTTACTATTCAAAGTTATATTACTTACTGCTGCTAATGGAATGTGTTGAGTCCAAGAAAGAAGTTTGTACTGTTAGTTGTATCCGAGAAGAGTTTATACTGCTAGAGTTGTCCGATAAAGGGGGCCCCATTTGTTGTTTAAAAAAACTGCTAGCTTTGGATAATGGGAATCGAACAGTACATGTTTTTGGCACTTGTTTGGATCTCGAATGGAATTGTTTCTCACAACAGTTTATTATTATTGATTTATGGCTCATATTTTTAGAGATTATTTGAAGATGTGATTACGAAGACAATTGATTATCACTTATTTGATGTTGTAGTTGAGTTTCACAGATGCGTGTTCTTATCATATCTTAAAGTCGTGTTTATAGCAGGACATTGACTTTAAAGATAACTTGTTCGTGCTTACAATGGTGTGACGAAGACTTGTCAAAATCTAGCAAAGGTGTGTGATTTTTCTTATGGTGCTCAATGCTCACATTTGCTATCACTTAGTATGTGTCTCATAGAAGATGAGGTTTTTGTCAAGAGGTTGCGGTCTACTTATATTTCACAGATTTATTTATAAGTTCGACGTCACGTGGATAGTGCAAGACATAAGACACAAGTTTGGGAGATTCTACTTCTTCATCAAATTCGTTATACTCAGTTTTCTTCATCAGTGATCACTACATAGAGCCTACAGAGTTCGAGATTCAAGAGATGGTAAACATATTGGTTTCAGGGGAAGCTTATTGATTAAATGTTTAACCATCTACATGCACCACTTAAGGGGAAGTGTTTACAAGTTTCATATCTACAAGAAGACCCCTATTAGATGATTACAAAAAGGGGAAGAAGACTACAAGAGATATGGTTTGCAGCTTATTATGTGTGGTGGCATGTTCAAGAAGATCTTAAGTCAAGGGGAAGCATTGAAGATTGTTTCATACATGAAGATTGTTTTGTAATATCAAATAAGGGAAGATTGTTGGGATCTGAGATTTGATGATTACAAAACTAAATATGCAAAATTAAAGAAAGATGAAACAACAAGGACATAATGTGAAATATTAAGTTAGCTTTCTATGTAAGCTAGGTTTTCTTGTAACCACCCTCTATATAAAGGGTATTAGAGGCGTCTGTTTTAGAATATACATCCATCATAGTTAGATCTCTCCATTGAGAGTCTAGACACACAAAAGAAAGCATGTGTATTATTAGTTAGCTTATTAGTTAGTTTATTAGATAGTTAGTGTAGCCTTAAGGATTGTGGATCCTTGTTACAGTTTGTAACCATTTATTCTGATCAAATTAATGGAGGCCTGAATGTTTAGTAGTAAAACCTTGTTTAACAACATTACTGTTCTTTATAATTTCCACTGTGCTTGTTAATGTTGTTTGTAAAACTAATCCTGGATGGGCTAAACGATATCTACACGCATTTTGTGATTTCAAAAGCTCAACCTTAAGATTGGAACACTTATCACAAGATTCGTTTCTCTTTCTATCCATATTCACAGATTCACCAATCAAAGACATAGAATTCATCACAGTTAAAAGAACATCTTGAGACAAGATTTGTTGTAAGAGTCAATCATTTTCCAAAAGTAATTCTTTCTTAGCAATTTCCAAACATTGTTTGTCGACTGAAGACTATTGTACAACATCGTCCATTTGGTCAAAAACTGTATGTATTTCCATTATTTTATTTAGAAGATCTCTATCAAACACATTGAAGATGTCTTTTAAAGATTTTAGAAATGGAATAATTTCATTGTTAAAAATAGCTTTGGTATGTTCAAACTCCCATTCACCTTCTGTACGAGCATCAGGTGTAGTCCTTATCTTCACCACATTGTCAAACCTGGCAAGGTAAAATTTAAGCTTTTTAAGGCTTTCATTCACCAAGCTTACCTTAGGAAGTTCCTTAGGAGCTTCTATTTTTACAAGGGATGCATTAGAAGGTTTACTGGTAGGATTGGACATACGCAACCAGAAAGCTTATTCAGCCGATAATTCTTGTTGTGGAGTAAAACATTTCCCAAAATCATCAGATAGTCTATTTAATTGTTCATAATTAATAGGTTTATGAGAAATGTTTTGTTTAATGGCCTCTGGATCCTTTTCTTTTTTAGACCTTTTTGATCGACTCTCTTATTCTAAAATCAATGTTTTCTCATCATCAATCATAGGCATAGCAACATGTTTATCAGAAATAACAATACCATCATACAAGGTTGGTTTATTCCGCTGAGCTTTCTTAAGATGAAACGGATTTTGATAACCTAGAGCTTGTTTGTGTATATTATCATAAAAAGCTTGAGGCTTCGTTAACATATGCACTGTTTGAGCAGATTGACCCACTTTAAAAAGAATATTATCTAGTTCCTTTATCTTCTTTTCCAAATCAATTTCGTTTTCCATATATTTATCTTCTTTTTCTTTGGATTCATTTTTGAAAACAATGAATGTT
>BQNB010080130.1:0-30022 GCA_026074375.1 Tanacetum coccineum
TTGAATTAAATGAATTGAATGCTCGGTCCCAAGAGAAAGACACAGTCATATAGAAGTTGAAAGAGAGAATTAAAGTTCTAAGGGGGAAAAAGAATGAGGATAAGATTAAACAGGAATTAGAGGAGATTGAAACAATTAACATTGAATTAGATCATAGGGTGACAAAGCTTAGTGCTGAGAATGAGCATTTAAAATAGACCTATAAACAACTTTATGACTCGATTAAACCAGCAAGTATTCGATCAAAAGAACATTGTGATGATTTAATTAATCAAGTCATCTTCAGGAAAAAGTTTTGGTAATTACAGCTCTCGATGATGATTTAAGGAAACTTAAAGGAAAAGCTCTAGTTGATAATGACGTTACAAAACACCCTAGTGATCCAGAAATACTTAAGATTGATGTAGAACCAATAACCCCTAAATTGTTGAATAAACAGACAGCTCACTCTGCCTATATTACACACACCCA
Source organism: Tanacetum coccineum (assembly GCA_026074375.1). Classification (NCBI taxonomy): domain Eukaryota; kingdom Viridiplantae; phylum Streptophyta; class Magnoliopsida; order Asterales; family Asteraceae; genus Tanacetum; species Tanacetum coccineum. Next base: position 472 of record BQNB010080130.1, read on the forward strand.
GGAAGAAGCTACCATTCTTAGGGATCTAGTTGAACATGTTAAATCAAAATATCCACTAGATCAATCCTTAGAATTTGCCTGTAGGTATGCTAAACTAGTTCAGGAGTTGCTAACAAACATCAGTAACACCTGCCCTAGTATCAACAATGCTGATGGAAAATTAGTGGCTGTGACCCCAAAGAACAAGGACAAAAGCGTTAGATTTACTAAGCCCATCACATCCTCAGGAAATACAATTACAAAAACAACCTCTACATCAAACCTAGTTTCTAACAAACCTATGTTGTTTGCTATAGGAGTAAAACCGTCTACTAGTGCTTGTGGATCACAGCCTTCAGGCAATACAAAGAAAGATAAGATTCGGCAAACACCAAGTAGTACTAAGAAGAATAAAGTAGAAGCCCACCCTAGGAAAGTTAAATCTAGTTTGAAAAATAAAGATTATGTTGTTGAATGTAAAGGAACTGCTCATGTGCATCATTCTAGGCTTAATGCAAATTCTGAACTAAAATGTGTTAAGTGTAATGGTTGCATGCTTTCTGCTAATCATGATTTGTGTGTTCTTGATTTTATCAATAATGTGAATGCTCATAATAAATCTAAATCTGTTAAGAAAAATTCAAAGAAGAAAGTTTGGAAACCAACAGGAAAAGTGTTTACAAAAATTGGATACATCTGGGACGAACCTTCACTATAGTAGGAAAAGCGTGCCCTTTAACTAGGATTACCACAACTACTGAAGTTCCCCTTAGGAAACCAACTGCCCTAGAAAATGAAACACCTAAGCCTGTTGTAACATTGGTTTACTCAAGGAAACCTAGGAAATCTAAAACTAATGTTCCTGATAGCAAATTTAAGGTTCCCAAATCTGTATTTGCTAACAAAAAGGAGCCCAATCAATCTTGGGGATCCAAAGTTTCCAATGTTCCATCTTTCTCTCTTAGTGAATGCAGGTCGTCCAAATTGTTCTCTGGTATTTAGACTCTGGCTGCTCCAAGCATATGACCAGAGATCGCACTCAGCTCATCAATTTCGTCAATAAGTTTTTGGGTACTGTTAAATTCGGAAATGATCACGTGGAAAAGATATTGGGATATGGTGATTATCAGATTGGGAATGTTACGATATCAAGGGTTTACTACGTAGAAGGACTTAGACACAACTTATTCTCCGTTGGGCAATTTTGTGATTCGAACCTTGAAGTTGCTTTTCGTCAACACACCTGCTTCATTAGTAATTTAGAAGGTGTTGATCTATTGACAGGATCTTAAGGCAACAATCTGTACACTCTGTCTCTTGTAGATATGATGGCATCCTCTCCTATATGTCTCTTGCCAAAGGCCTCAAAGACTAAGTCCTGGCTATGGCACCAACGTTTGTCTCATCTAAACTTTGGTGCAATTAACCACTTAGCTAGACACGGTCTTGTTCGTGGTCTCCCTAAGCTTAAATTTGAAAAGGACCATTTATGTTCTGCTTGTGCAATGGGTAAAAGCAAGAAGAAACCCCACAAACCTAAATCTAAAGACACCAACCAAGAAAAACTCTATCTTTTGCACATGGATCTTTGTGGACCAATGCATGTCGCGAGTGTTAATGGAAAGAAGTACATCCTCATCATTGTCGATGATTACTCTCGATTCACATGGGTTAAATTTTTAAGATCAAAAGATGAAGCTCCAGATTTCATAATCAAGTTTCTCAAGATGATCCAAGTGCAGCTTCAAGTGACTGTCTGAAGAATCAGAACATATAATAGAACTGAATTTGTTAATCAAACTTTGCGTGAATATTATAAGAAGATTGGTATCTCTCATGAAACATCTGTTGCTCGCTCTCCACAGCAAAATGGTATCGTTGAAAGATGTAATTGTACGCTAATTGAAGCTACCCATACAATGTTGATTTATGCAAAAGCTCTGTTATTTTTATGGGCAGAAGCAGTTGCTACCGCATGTTACACCCAAAATCGTTCCATCATAAGCCTTTGTCATGGCAAAACACCATATGAGCTTTTACATGAAAAATCTCCTGACCTATCATTTTTCTATGTATTTGGTGCACTCTGCTATCCGACAAATGATAGTGAGAATTTGGGTAAGTTACAACCAAAGGCTCATATTGGTATTTTCATTGGTTATGCACCCACAAAGAGAGCATTTCAAATTTACAACCGACATACCAGACGAATCATTGAGACAATTCATGTAGACTTTGATGAGCTGACTGCGATGGCTTCTGAACACAGCAGTTCAGGACCTGTGCTTCATGAAATGACTCCTGCAACAATCAGTTCAGGACTTGTGCCAAACCCTCCTCCTTCAACATCATATGTACCACCTTCACGAACTAACTGGGATATTCTGTTTTAATCGATGTTTGATGAATTACCCAATCCTCCACCCAGTGTTGATTTACCAGCCACCGAAGTCATTGCTCTAGTTGATGAAGTAGTAGCTCTAGTTCCTGCTGTATTAACCGGTTCACCTTCTTCAACAAATGTTGCCCAAGATGCACCATCACCAAGTAACTCTCAAACAACACCAGAAACTTAACCTCCCGTTATTCCTAACGATGTTGAAGAAAACAATCATGATATTGAAGTTGCACATATGGGTAATGATCCGTACTTTGGTGTCCCAATTCTAGAAGTTCCTTCTGATCAATCTTCATCATCGGATTCTATTCATACAATTATACATCCCGATCACCAAATTTCTGAACACAATAGCAAATGGACTAAGGATCAGCCACTTAAAAATATAATCGGTGCACTCGAAAGACCAATTCCCACAAGGCTACAGTTACATGAGCAAGCTCTGTTCTATTACTACGATGCTTTCCTCACTGCTGTTGAACCCAATATGTATAAAGATGCTTTGACTTAATCCTGTTGGATCAAAGCAATGCAAGAAGAGCTCAATGAGTTTGAACACCTTAAAGTATGGGAGCTCGTACCCCGACCAAATAAAGTTATGGTTATTACTTTGAAGTGGATCTACAAAGTGAAGCTAGATGAACTGGGAGGAATTTTAAAGAACAAAGCTCGGTTAGTGGCTCGTGGTTACCATCAAGAGGAGGGAATTGATTTTGAAGAGTCTTTTGCTCCGGTTACAAGATTAGAGGCTATAAGGATTTTTCTCGCGTTTGCCGCTTACATAAACATGGTCGTCTACCAAATGGATGTGAAGACTGCATTTCTGAATGGTAATCTGCGGGAAGAGGTTTATGTTAGCCAACCGGACAAGTTTGTGGATAAAGATAACCCTAATCACGTGTACAAGCTAAAGAAAGCTCTTTATGGGTTGAAACAAGCTCCACGCGCGTGGTATGACATGTTGTCTTCGTTCCTGATATCCCAAGTCTTCTCCAAAGGCTCAGTGGATCCTACTCTGTTCATCTATAATGAAGGCAAGGAATTACTTCTGGTACAAGTATATGTCAATGATATTATCTTTGCTGCATCTACACCTAAACTTTGTGACCTATTTGCTAAAATCATGTGTTCAAAATTTAAGATGTCAATGATGGGAAAAATCTCATTTTTCTTAGGACTATAGATTTTTCAAAATCCCAGAGGCATCTTTATTAACCAGTCAAAATATGCCCTTGAATCTTTAAAGAAATACGGTTTTGATTTTTGTGACCCAGTGGATACTCCCATGGTAGAGAAATCCAAACTGGATGAGGATAAAGAAGGGAAAGCTGTTGATCCGTCACACTATCATGACATGATTGGCACCCTTCTTTATCTTACAGCCAGTAGACCTGACCTACAATTTGCTATATGCATGTATGCCCGCTATTAGGCTTGGCCTACCGAAAAGCACTTACATGCGGTCAAAAGGGTCTTTCAGTATCTAAGAGGAACCATTAATCAGGGTCTATGGTATCCGAAGGATTCTTTGATTGCTCTAACAGCATTTGCAGATGCGGATCATGCTGGTTGTCAAGATACACGCTGTAGCACATCTGGTAGTATGCAGTTTCTAGGAGATAGATTTGTTAGCTGGTTATCCAAAAGGCAGAAAAGCGTTGCGATATCCAGTACGGAAGCTGAATATATTGCTATGTCGGGATGTTGTGCTCAAATTCTTTGGATGAGATCACAGCTTACCGACTATGGCCTTGGATTCAATAAAATTTCAATGTACTGTGATAACAAAAGTTCTATTGCCTTAAGCTGCAACAATGTTCAACATTCCAGGTCGAAGCATATAGACATCATATTTCACTTTATCAAGGAGCATGTTGAGAATGGGGTGATTGAACTTTACTCTGTCAATATGGAGTATCAACTGGTGGACATCTTCACAAAAGCCCTTGCAAGAGAAAGAATTGAATTTCTTATCAACAAGCTAGGAATGCGGAGTTTTACGTCGGAGACTCTCAAACAATTGGCAGATGAAGTTGATGAATAGTGGTGGTACCTATTCAAATATCCTGTATCATATGTATATATATATATTAAAAACCAAAAAGATTTTTCATTTTTCAAAAACTTTTATAAAAAAAATACAAAAATATAAAACTCATAAAACCAAAGAAAAAAATTAAAAAATCAGAAAATATAAAAAGAGGTAATAATGACATGTCTTCTGAAAATCGATAACATTTACGGTCTTAGAAATGTCATTCAATAATGATACGAGGCTGTAAATGAAGTTCGAGCAGAAGTTCAAATGTTTTCAAAACATGTCAAATGGCTTGCTATTATTTCAGATAGCAATCCGGTCTTCATCTTAAAGGCAAGTATTCCGTCAAAAAAGAAACTTGACCTCTCAACGGGAATTAATTTTCTCGGGCATGGTCTACTTTATGACCATGCAAAGGCTTGTGTTTACTTTGCAACACAACTCGTGCTTCCTATATACAATAAGTGTACGTGTCAGTGCACTTATGTGTCAAAATAAGAGAAATCTTATTTTTATTGATAAAAAGTTGTCTTCACAATGAATCGGTGTTTTCAGTGATCACAAAAGGATTTTAAAAGACAATTTGACCACTTAAACAATGACAACAACTCTTTAAATAGAAAACAGGTCATTATTTGAGGGGGAGAGAGCGTCATCAAATAATCTTTTAAAATGGTCTTTCAAAATAAGTCACGGAATAAACGGATAAAGTTTTTGATAATGACGGATAACAATTTCAAGGGGAGTTAATTTATATTAACTAAAAGTGCTTTAGATGTCATTTGTTTAAATCTTTAGGGACTTATTTGCAATTTGAGACTTAGTGAATTCAGGCCTTAAACTACATTCGATCAATATTGCCAACACCTCATAGTTTGTAAAAGACTTAGGAATGTTTGGAAATAATTACATAGTTTTAAAGACCTTGAAGTTGATTCTCACCGAATAGATCTAAGATATATTGATTCTTCAAACACGTTCTCGTGTATGTGTGTGTACAAGGTTTTGCTGATTTCGACGTGTCAAAACCAGCAAGGGAGAAGGAGTAGATGTATACTTGATAGTGTCCTTGGCCTTCTTTTAAGGTTTGCTTCTTTTGTCTTTTGAGGTTAGCTTTTTTTAATTTTAGGAATTTTTTTGAATCTTTCGGGTGTACTATTTCAATCTCATGGTAGAAGAGACATCTTGTCATTAGTCGGTATGCATCATTTAAGTCCCCAGGGGAAGTGTTGGGAGTATAATTATTTAAAATGTGAAAAGAATTCTATTTGATTCAATTAATGTTTTACCCGACCGGTCAATCCCTAAGCGTATTCTTAAAAGAAGTGGGTATATACGATAGAAGAGGTACACATAGGTATGATGATTCCTTTAGATTGTCAGTATCCTGTAGGAAGAAATGACTTCTTCCGAGACTTAGTTGACTTTGGAGTTATCATTTCGACTATTTAGAGGGAATAATTGTGACATCCGAGACTTAGTTGACTTTGGTGTTACAATTTATATCATCACTATCCTGAAGATAGAAATGCGCTCATCCGGGACTTAATTGACTTTGGTATTGCAGTATCAAATTCTTAAAAGGGTTAATTGTGTACTTCGGTTATCTGGACTTTATACATCAAGACTGCTTGATGCGGCTTGCAAGAAAGTTCTGAATCTTCTCAAGAAAGGATTACTGGTTTAGGGGGAAGCTAAGACAACATCAACACCGACATCACCAACCACACAAGCTCAAGTTACATATGTATCTGAATTTGTTTCATACAAGAAGTTTGGAGCAAAGACTTTCGTAACTTAAAAAGAAAGTTAAAGCAATGCCGAAGAGTGCTTAGACAGAGAAAGATTAGATTGACAACTTCTTAAAAGAAAGAAGGTTAATGAGGAGCTTAGAAAAGTTCGTTGGTGGGAGATTATACGAAGGAGACCTACGGCTACTACAAAGAACCATATGATTCTATCATATGATGTTCTTATCATTCAGGTCAAACCTCATACATAATAATCTTGTGAAAATATATATGTAGTATAGACTTATGGTGATAATAAGGAGTGCTCGAGTATAAAATTTTTAAGAATTTCTTAGTAAATTCAAAAAAATTCAAATTAATGTACTCAACACTATCTTAGATACCCTCAAATATTGAGGGGGAGCATTAAAATGTTCCTGTTAGATATTGTGTAACATTTTGTCTCCGAACATTTAATCAATTGATATCCAAAATATCAAGAGATTAACATTTTGGATAATAGGAGAAAATGTGATTAAACTGCATCTAATTTGTATCGAAATGTGATTGTATAAAATAGACTCAATGCACTCCACACTTAGCATGTACTACGATTACGATGCACATGTTAAGGGGGAGCTTTTAGTGATGATGAAAAAAACTCTCAAAGTGTAAATCTTTTGATATTTATATCAAACACTTTGATTGAACTTTTCAATGATTTTGGGTTTGATTGTGATGGAATACCCAAAAGATCGAACATGTACTTAAATTTATAGAGTTATAAAGCGGTTAGGCATAGGTATTCGAATCCTATGATCCAGCCAGAACCGGAGGAATCTGCCCAGGGATATCCACTAGTTAGTGTAGAAGTCCTTATGTATGATACAAAAGGAGAAAAAGTGAGAATCGGGAATAATGCCGACTGAGATGGAGCTAACACTAGAACAAACCCAGCAAGGTGTTAGTTATGAAGTCTCGGAAAGCATTGAAGGGGTTGAAGAATGAAAAAGAAATGTAAGGATAAAGGGTGAAAAGAAAGAAGCCCTCCATACACTTAGGCAGAAACCGGGTCAATACATCTACTATCGGAAACACTAAGTTGTTGTCTGACATTAAAGACAGTCATGGACCCAGTGACGTTATGCACAAACCCTTCCCAGCCACTCAAAGTCGGAAATACTTTGTTTTAAAACTCACGGAGATACACTCATTTCTATCAACTTTCTCACTCCGAGTTAGTTGGTATTGAAAAGGTGGCACTTAGCTCCAGCCTCCGATCACTAAATCAAATGTGCACTATTGAGTCTGGAGCCAAAAGAGATCATCCATAAATCTCATTAGGACACTTATTCATTATAAACTAGTTTCTCACACATTGTGAAAACTAGTAATATCATTTGAGTCCTACGCATTATCCTTGTGATTTTTCCAGAACATCAGAGTGATACGAAAGTAATCACAATGACGATGGAAATCCTTCTAGAGCCAGCTTCAAACAAGCTCTTGGTAGGTGACTTGTGCGATTCTACACGAATCAAACTTGTGACAACTGGAAAGAAATGATGGTGCGATTCTTTAATGAATCAAACTTGTTCCAGGTTATGAATTAACGGTTAATGATGAATTTTTGAAATGATTAACACTCTCGATGTGTCACAAAACCACTTTAGCAAGTGACACGTCGATTGATTTTCAAATCGATTTTTCTATTTCAATCGATGAGACAGTAACTCACTGGTTTACTCTTATCGTGTTGTCTGCTTTGAGACATTCCGATAATGAGAACATGCTGAGTACGATGAATCTAATACATATGTGTTAGAAAGATTCAATACTGCAAGCTGGAAATCCTGTCAAGTAGATTCTTCTTAAATTGAATCTACCTGATCACAGGTCGATCCTTACGGATTCGAAGGTTACTCCAACCAAACACGGGCGAATGACAAAGCCATATTCGTCCCCCTACTTTATTGCTAACTGTTTTAATACAGGATACTTAAAGATGGAAGTGAAGGTACCTGATTCCAGCTGACTCACAAGATTTATAACCACATGCTCATACCCGACCGACAACCATAAAGACATCATGAAAGCTTAAGTACATGTTTCAAGACATCCGCTAATCTGATACCGTACGTCTTTCTTGAAGTGACGAAGTATTAAAGACAAAGAATTTCAAAGAAGTTTCTGTCACTCTGATACTGAACGTCTTTCTCGAAGTGACGAAGTGTTAAAGTTAAAGAATTTCAAGAAAGATGCAACATTAAAGCTTTTCAAGTCAACAAATCAAGAAAGGTATGAGCATGTCGGTCCAGAAGTCACAAGTTCACAAGATGGCAAAGTTTACAAGATGGCGAAACGAGATTATGCTTGGTTGATGATCTCAATGTGTTCAAGATCACATTCAAGACAAGCTAAGGAACAAGCTCAAGCCTAAAGTCAAATGATCACTACAACAATTCACAAGTTAATGGTTCAAGTTAATAACTATGAGCTCAACACTAAAGACGAAGCATAGTATGCTAGGATTAATATTTTGTAAATTGGAGTGATCTCCCTTAGGGGGAGATTGTTAGGAACAAGAAAAGTCTCTGTCACTTCTAATATTAAATAGTCAAAGCCCGTAGTTAGTCAATGTTTAATTCATAAGCTAATAGGGCCAAAAGGCCCATGGAAAGCCTACAAGGCAATCCATGGTCGGCCATAATATTGTATAAATACCCTCTCCATACCTTGGAGAGGGTGTTGGTTGGTTTTGTATTTTCTCATTTCACTAATGCATTTCTCTTTCTATACTTTCTCTCTCTAGAAAATACATCCTTCCTTTCACTTTCTCTCACTAGTTCTTGGTTTATATATCAATGATTACAAGTATTCTACATCTATTCGTCTCTTATTCCAACTCCCATTCATCCAAGCATGAAACCATACTTTTTAGTCCTTCCATCTATTTTCATATGTTTGTCAAATGATGAATTTACTCGCGATATGAATTCAAGTGGATCTATCCCCCAGTTATCTCCTTCATCCAACATTTCTTCTTCTCCATCGTACGATTCGGGATAAAATTTATAGAAAAATTTCTCAACAAGTTCTTACCAAACGGTGATTTTTCCTTCCCCTTTGTTTATCCACCATTGTTTTGCCTCATCAGCTAGCGAGAGAGGAAAGATTTTCATTCGTAGTTGATGGAATCCACACAAGGAATGTAGATCGAATCAATCATTTTAAGTACCATAGCAATGTGGTTTATCACGTCTTTGTTAATCCATCTATGGTATGCATTCATTTGTAATTCTTCTAAAAATTCCTTGCTAAGTTCAATGTTAATATCGTTACTGGTAATAGAAAGATGTGATTCAGTCTGAGCCTTTTCTATGTATTTTTTTGAAATCAGTTCTGTCATGACTTTTTATGGTTTCTTCTTCAGTCTACTAGCTCTGATAAGTACTTCCTGTAATACATGTAAAAATATCAGCAAGATTTCACCTAAGAAAGATAGAAAACATTTTAGCACGAAAATCAAATATAAAAACTAAGGATTCTGATTTTGTTCCAGATGATCAATACGCCGTATCCAATAGAAGTGGATACGCCGTATTAATCTGTTGAGAGAATACGATGTATTGGACAGAAAGATGGATACGCCGTATCCAATGGAAGTGGATACGCCGTATCAAGTTATCTACCAAAACAGTGTATTACGAAAACAATTAAATTAAACACACAAATATACAAACAAACAATTAAACTAACAAATATACAAAATATACAAGAATATACACTAATCTAATTAATACTACTCCTAAAGGTTAGATCTAATGTTAAAAACCAAAAAATAAAATAAAAATCAAGATTAATTTTCACTCCTCCGGCAGCGGGGCCAAGAACTTGATGTGTCGTTGTGTGGTGTTTATTTATGATAGTTCAAGTTTTAAATTTATATTTTGCCGACTTAACCAAAAACAACACTTTAACAGGCAGTGTACCCGGTCGATGGTAGATTCGTGGTGAGTAGGGTGTCGAACACTTGAAGCGAGGTTAAATCTCTTAATTTATTTATATTTTGGTTATCTAATCTAAGTTAATTATAATCTAAGTCAAACCTATGCTAATCATATGTTAGTTCTAACCCTAATTCTAACAGGTAAAAGGAGGGTTTCAGCCTGAGAGACTGGCACGGGTTTGGTTGGTGACTATAATCAATTCAAGACACTTTAACCCATGCAAGCAAATTAACAAAAGATAAAAGAGCGGTCAAGCCTTATAATAGAAAATTGTATTAGCCATCATTAATCCGATTAGAAGTTGGTTTGTTTATTCAGTGCAATGATTACTTATCTCGAAGAGGCATGTCATTCTTAGACTTAGGCGGGACTTCATCCTAAGACCTAGACATATTAATTCTATCACAATTAAAGCATCCGCATAAAGCATCCTTATTTGCTGATTATAATCTATCTTAGGGATTAAAGCAATGGTGATCTTATTAAACCTTAGCTCATGGAGACATTATTTGTTGAATTATCTAGATTCACCTACTAGTCAACATGTTTAATAAATCGAAGGCAATTTCTGTTAACTAGTTAAGCCAGAAGCGTATCCTTAGCACGATTTTAAAAGGACAATACTTGTGATCCTATGATTCTAGATGTATAAATCACTATATGGAGAGCTATCCCGGCATCTAGATTACTTGGTCCGTATCACTAGATCCAGTTGAATGATAGGTCGCATACAAAAGCACGTAAACAAGTATGAATTGATAAACATAAACAAGAATTCAACGATAAATTAAGCAATCGAGATATAAACAAAACCAAACATTCAGATTTTCATAATAATGGCTAATACCCGAAGGTATTAGCCTTCAAACATCATAATTAATACAAGAGTAATTGTTTTAGCCAAGGTAAACTAACCGAGTTAACGAATGATACCAAAAACTGAACGATTATAAAAGTATAAGAAATTACATGTTATCTTCTATGGATTGAAATGCGTTGCAAGACCTCTTCTGCTCTTTTTCTCCTCTGAAAATCAACTTTTGTGGTTTAGGTATCGAGAATATGATTTAGCACACTTAAAACTCATTTTTGAGTTTTGTATTTATAGGGTCTGGAAGTCGGTTCGATACGGCGTATCCAAAGGATTGGATACGGCCTATTAGAGTTTCTTGGAGTAGGGACCACGTTTGATATCTTCCAGAATATTCACATACTATATCTTGAATACGGCGTATTGAGTTTCTCTGGATATGACGTATTGAGCTCCATTCCTTTGTGGTCTTTGGTGAGTGCAGCCACGGATTCGCCGTATCTTCCTTGATGGATACGGTGTATTGGTAGTCAGAATCATCAATCTTTAAAATATCTTCGTTTAAGCTCCAAAATGCGCGTCTTTTGCTAATACTCACCAACTACTCCATAATTACTGTAATTCTCAAATACAAATGATTAAATAACAATTCTTTGTAATAATTATATAAAATAGGTTAAATATATGGGATAAATGATGCTATAAAATAGACGTTATTTGATGTCATCAATATCACATAAACCCAAGGTTTGTTGATCATAATGATCTTACTATGATTATCACAATGTATATCCATAGTATCTTCATTATTAATTCTAGGAATGAATTCTTAATTTAAACATTAATCAGAACGTTCCTTCTAATATCTTTCAATTAGATTCCAATATTGTCAAATCACCCATACACAATATGATTCACATAATGAATCCTTTAGTGGGACATAAGGTTTCCATTTATGTGTTCAATCTCACCAAGTGAGATAGATCATTCGAGTTTCCCTCAATGATATTTCATATTGTACTCGGACTTAATTCACCACATATGTTTAATGTATCAAATATATTATTCCAAGGTTGCATGTTTCATTTCTTAAAATACTTACAAGAAAATTAATTTCAATCTAAGAGATAAAATCTTACTTAGATAAATAACTTGTTTCTACTTATGTTCAATAACATAATCTATATTAGAAAAGTAAAAACAAATTTACTCCCACTAGCTTTGAGATATACTCATAAGATTAGATGCGTGCTTTTAATCCATACTTGGATTCTAGCATTCTTGTATACTTTCTAAAGATTTATTGGATTCACAAAACCTTAATTAATTACATATCGTCCTCGTAGTTGATCAATCAATAAACAGTTTTTGAAATCTAATTTGTCATATTTTCTTCTAAGAAAACAAGTATGACAATTCAATCATCTTTATATATTTTAAGTTCGTAAATAAGGAAGTTTTAATCATAGTCAATTACTTGAGTATGAGTAAACATTTATGTCATTTGACGTGCAATAAATATGCATACAAATATTGTTCTTATGAGTCTTCTCTAAAAGGAAACTCATTTAAAACTCATCATTAAATCGATGAGTTAAAGATAAAATAAATTTCAATAATATGATTATCTCCGTTAGGAACGCATCTCCTTATTCATAGTCTTTGAGTCATTCATTAAATCCAAGATTTAATAATTCATCTCCTATGGTTGGCAGGTTCATTGTGATCCTCTAACTCATAATCCTCACCATTGATATAAAAAACATATCATGAGGTATCCTTGCGGATCTATTAATATGAGTAACATCATTCTAAGGTTCAAAATTTTCATGTTTTGCCTTAGTATGACATTCGCTAGTGCGTTTAGAAGGTTTTTTGCCTTAAGTATGACATGCACTAGTGCATTTATAGAAGGTTTATGTATCTTCTTCTTGTTTAATTTGAGACCCTAAATACTCCCACTCGCTTTTGCAAAAGTGAGACTCACTAACTGATTCTTGTACATTAGAGACTATTCTCAAATAAATCAGCATGACGAGCAACAAAAACTTGTTCTCGTGTGGTTGTAGAATGGTATCCATCTTTTTTTTTTTCTTTGGGTATCCAAAAAATACACTTAATTAGTTCTAGCATTTGGCAATAATACTCTCAAGAGATTTTTCAAACAAATATAGAACTTCAATCAAGACACTAATGCGATACATCTCCTTTGCATCTTTAATTACCCTTCTAGGTTGGAGTCTAATCGGGTGTATCTACGGACCCCACACCCTCAGTTATACTAACTTGATCTCTTTGAGGAGTTAAATAAGTTTAAGGTCTTTCATGCATCAAAAATCATATCAATATATAGTTTGTATTACCTTATTAAAACATACCATAACTATGTGGTACTCCATAAGATTGATCTTTTACTTATTATGGCTATTCTTATTATACCACTTAAGTTATAACGTAATGGTATCGATAGTATACTAAGCCAATTGCATCCTTGTATAAGTATTTTGGAACAAGTCAATGACTTATTAGATATGTACTACAAGTTAGACATAAATACACCCAATACATTACTATTCGTTATAAGTCTCAATGACTTCATGTACATTTTTTAACATGAAGACTTAACAAGTTAACCTTTTTACTTTATGTTATAAGTAATTTCACAAGTAAAGGACTTAATGTACATCTTGTCTTTAACAAGAAGACATAACAATTATTAAACTAAAGTAAATTAATAGTAAGTTCAAGTTAATTTCAAACTTCATGCTTATGATTTCTAAGAAAACATAATCATGTAGCTTATCTTTTTGTCTTGACACATTCTCTTAATAGGGCTACTTACATTAAATGTGTAGGAGTCCTAGTAGAGTGATAGTTTTCTTACTTTGCAGTTAAGAAACCATTGGTCATGCTGTTCTAAGTTGTTCCTTGAACACAACAAAGATTTCTCCCACTTGTGCATGGGACAACTTCTTTGCATAAAACAACACCACACTAGTTAGTTTGTTTGTATTACTACTCAATATGGCAGTGTCAAGCTCATAGCTAGTATATATATAGAAACTTCATCTATTTAATAAGGGAATCGTGTATAACTTCAACGATTAACATTACATGGAAGCAACATCTCCAAAAGGTAACAAGTTATCAAATAAGTAATACACAGTGATTCTTTACTAAATAAAGGTATTTTACATTGGAAAGGTAATTTATTATTTCAGGCAAGCTAGATAATAAAGTAGATGCCTATGAGGTAAACAACTCATGACTCCTACTGAATTTGACAACATTGCAAGTTTGTCATTTTCATTTATAAAATACATTACTCCCACTGGATCTAGCAACATTATGAGTGTTCCTTCACTAGTGAAAGTAATTGCTAAATTTATTCTTTCTATATGTTAAATAATACACATTATTGTAATGTGAGGTCACAGGATAGTAAGATCAAGTACTTAGATTGCAAATTAAGGGTGGTCAGGTTTGAGTCATGTTAGCTGTTTTTAACTTGAAAAATTGGCATGCATTCCTCCTTTAATTCGCTCACTGGACCTTCAAGGGGGTGCATCAGGCTCTTACTGGTTTCTAAGGAAAGCTATTTAGACACGATGGTCTCTAGTTATTTTCCTTTTACAGTATGTGGTGATATTTCCGTCTTCCAATCATACTTTTAAATATGTCTTGTTTTACAACAAGAATGATTTTATTCTCGGTAGCTATGGACACAAGTTCTCTAGTTATCCAGTTTATTATTATGATTAAGATTTCATAAAACCGGAAAAAGGATATTGAAACAATCTTGAAAGAATAAAAAGGTCCATTTAAACTTACATGAAGTTGGTTATGAGTATCGATTTAGATTTAGGATTTTCTATGGACTTTTCCTAAAAAAGTGAAAAGTATAGGAAATAGTCTTATTTTCCCAAGGAAAATAGACACATTTTGTCTTCCACAAGTAAGAACAAACCTTTGTTTATGGTATACGTTGCATAAATACGTTAAAAGAACTTGCAAAGTTCATTTTTAGTATTTTCGATAATACATCCCTTAAAATTAACTACCCGATGGTTATATAAAATAACTCAATTTATTTTACAAGGGTCTAAGATCCAACTGAGTGACTACATTAATGCAGTTGATCTACTAGAAATGGTTTACAACTAAAAGATAAATCTATGGGAGATAAATTACAAAATGGTGCAAACTCTTAGCTATTGTGGGGCACAAGAAATATAACTCCAGAATCTAATGTCAAGTAGCATGGTTTCACCCCATCTTATGCCTCGGGTTGAAGGTCTGGACCACCATATCGATATAAGTTGGTCAATACAAAATCTGTAAATTTACAGTCTGTAGGTCCTGACCATACGTTGTGTATTTTTATTTTACACTTTTTTTGCAAATTTCACATAAGATGTCTTAGGAGTAAAAGAAACAACTCAAGTGATTATACTTGGATGGCAAACTCGGACTTAACTTTTAAAGGGTATTAAATATTTGCTAAAACAAGGTTACCAAAAATGTGGATAAAGAAAGCATGCATTACAAACCTTATATCACTAGTTATTTAAAACATTTCCATTTTCGTTTTAAAACCATTCTATATATAGAAATCTCATTTTTTTATAAACCACATGCCATTTATAAAATTAAGGTTACCATGTTTACAATATTTTCAAGTATAAGTAACATTACCACGGATAAGGTTAAATCCCCATGAGATATAATCAAATCCTAGATAGATATCAAACAGGATTTATTCCATCTTTAGTAATTTCTACGACATAGCATAAATATTGTTAAAATGTTTATGTAAAAATGTTTATTCTTGCATTGTTCCATCGCGGGTTCCCTTGCGGAAACCACTAAACCACTGCGTTATAAAACGTTTGCAAGAAATTACAAATTTACGTATTTAGCCAATGATTTAGCAAAGTGTACATACAATAAGCATTTTGATCATTTACTTTTAGTCCATATTAATTTTGAAAATCATATTTGCATAATTATATATGTAATAAAATGCCACAATATATATATATATAACATGCAAAACATATTTACCAAATTAATCACACTGAACAAAATCATTTACGTAATTAAAACAATAATTCAACAAAAGTTTTCTCATCTTTTGCAATTAACCAATTAATTCATGTAATGATTTCATGCATACCATACTAAAACAAGCATGCATAAAATATATTTAGCTTAATAACCATGCTTTACATGCACATAATCCATGGTTGACAATTTATAAACAATAAATAAGCTACAATATATTCAAATTGCAAATTTTAATACATGCATTTATAATAAGCGAAACAAATCTTTCTAAAATATAACCATATTTTATTTCTTATTTTATGTGATATTTAGGGTAAATTTATTTGAATAAATAATTTCTTAAAATAGATTTCCACATAAAAGGCAAGAAATATTCAAAATATGCATTTATATTTTAGCCGAATCTTCTAAAAATACATACCATATTTATATTTTCAGATGTTATGTGTTTTATAGTACTAATTATTTCACTAAATAAATTCCTAAAATAAATTGCACATAAACAGCAAAAAAATATCACAAAATATGCGTATGTTAGGTATTTTTTCCATTTTTTATGTAATTATAACGCTATACGATTTGGCTCGTGATGCCACTGTTCAAAATTGTTATCTAAATAACCTAATATTACATTAATATTAAACGAGCTACGCAGCGGATCTAATTCAATTGACTTCTCCTTTAGTGAGTTAGAGACTGTGAAGATTATGAGATTCTCTTACCGACGAAACTTCTAATGGAACTGAAGTTAAAGCAAATGATGCAATTATTACAAGTACCTAGAACCTAGCCAACACAAATTTTGTGCCCATAGTTTTTATCCTTCGAAGTGACATCGTCCCATCTATCTTAGACATTAAGTATCCTATTGAGCTAGTTAATGAAAGGCTAATAGGATCCAATATTGTGCTTAGAGGTTGTACGTTAGGATTGGTAGGTCACCCATTCAATATTGACCTAATGCTTATAGAACTTGGTAGTTTCGACATCATCATCGGCATGGATTGGCTGGCAAATCATCATGCGGTGATCGTTTATGACGAAAAGATCATTCGGATTCCCTATGAAGATAAAGTCCTGATAGTCCACGGTGATAGGAGTGACAAAAGAAAGAAGTCAAAGTTAAGCATTATATCGTGCACTAAAACTCCGAAATATATTAAGAAGGGTTGCCAAATTTTTCTGGCATAAGTTACGAAGAAGGAAACCGAAGACAAGTTGGAGGAGAAGCGACTTGAAGACGTGCCTATTGTACGGGACTTTCCAAAAGTCTTTCTAGAAGACTTGTCTGGATTACCACCGACTTGACAAGTTGAATTCCAAATCACTTAGTCCCTGGTGCTGCACCTGTAGCACAAGCCCCGTATAGATTAGCACCGTCAGAACTGCAAGAGTTATCTACTCAGTTGCAAGAACTTTCTGACAAAGGGTTTATAAGACCAAGTTCCTCACCCTGGGAAACTCCAGTCTTATTTGTAAAAAAGAAAGATAGATCTTTTTAGATGTGTATCAACTACCGTGAACTAAACAAACTTACTGTGAAGAACTGATACCCACTTTCGAGAATTAATGACTTGTTTGATCAGTTGCAAGGGTCAAGAGTCTACTCTAAAATTGACCTAAGATCTGGTTATCACCAACTTAGAGTTTGGGAGGAAGACAATCCAAAGACGGCGTTTAGAACACGCTACGATCACTATAAGTTTCAAGAGATGTCGTTTGGACTGACCAACGCACCGGCGGTATTCATAGATCTGATTAATCGGGAGTGCAAGCCATATCTGGATAAATTCGTGATAGTTTTAATCAATGAAATTTTTATCTACTCCAAGAATAAGAAGGAGCATGAAGAGCACCTAAAGTTAATTTTAAGGTTACTTAAGAAGGAGGAATTGTATGCCAAGTTTTCAAAGTGTGAATTTTAGCTTTCAAAGTTACAGTTTCTCGGTCACGTGATTGATAGTGTAGGCATTTACGTGGACCCAGCTAAGATTGAGTCAATCAAGGATTGGGCATCGCCTAATATTCTGACAGAGATTCGTCAATTTTTAGGTCTTGCTGGCTATTACTGATGATTTATCGAAGGTTTCTTAAAAATTGCCAAGCCTGTGACGAAGCTGAATCAAAAGAGCATGAAGTTTGATTGGAGTGAAAAGACAGAAGCTGCATTTCAGCTGTTGAAGAAAAAATTATGTAGTGCACCGATTTTGGCTTTACCAGAAGGTAGTGAAAACTTCGTGGTTTACTGTGATGCTTCTCACAAAGATTTGGGCGCGGTTTTGATGCAATGGGAAAAGGTCATAGCCTACGCTCACACTAACTCAAGATTCATGAGAAGAATTACACTACACATGACTTAGAACTTGGAGCTGTAGTGTTCGCCCTCAAAATGTGGAGACATTATTTGTACGGCACAAAGTGCGTTGTGTTCACTGATCATAAGAGTTTGCAGCATATTCTTGATCAAAAGGAGTTGGACATGAGACAACATTGATTGTTGGAACTATTGAGTGACTATAACTGCGAGATTTGTTAACATCCAGGGAAGGTGAATGTGGTGGCTGATGCGCTAAGTCGCAAGGAAAGGATTAAGCCACTACGAGTTCGAGCCCTAGTTATGACTTTTGGTTTAATTCTCCCTTAGAGAATTTTGAATGCTCAAGCTGAGGCAAGGAAAAAGGAGAATTATAGGACTGAAGATTTGTATGGTATGATTAAGAAGCTCGAACCCCGTTCTGACAGAACATTGTGTTTAAGGAATAGGAGTTGGATACCCTGTTATGGTGACTTGAGAGCTTTGATTATGCACGAGTCGCATAAGTCAAAGTATTCGATCCATCCTGGATCGGACAAGATGTACCAAGATCATAAGAAACTGTATTAGTGGCCTAATATGAAAGCCGAGATTGCCACCTACGTCAGTAAGTGTCTGACCTGTGCCAAGGTCAAGGCCGAATGCCGAAAACTATCTGGTTTGTTGGTTCAACATGTGATCTCGGTTTAGAAATGGGAAAACATCATAATGAATTTCGTTACTAAATTGCCAAAGATGTCAACTGGACAAGACACAATTTGGGTAATTGTTGATCTCCTTACTAAATCCGCTCATTTTCTACCAATGAGGGAGAACGACTCGATGGAAAAGTTGACTAGACAATACTTAAAGGAAGTAGTCACGAGGCATGGTATGCCCGTTTCGATCATTTCTGATCAAGATGGTAGGTTCACATCTTAATTCTGGAAATCAATTTAGAAAGCACTAGGTACTCAATTGGATATGAGTACGGATTATCACCCTCAGACCGATGGTCAAAGTGAAAGGACCATCCAAACCTTAGAAGACATGTTGCGTGCTTGTGTGATCGATTTTGGAAAAAGTTGGGATAGGCATCTACCTTTGGTAGAATTTACAATAATAGTTATCACACGAGTATCAAATCTGCACCATTCGAAGCATTGTACGGTCGTAAGTGCCGATCGCTTGTCTGTTGGGCTGAGGTTGGAGATGCGGAGCTCACTGGCCTAAAAATCATTCACGAGACTACATAGAAGATCTTCCAAATCAAGAAACGTATTCAAGCTGCACGTGATAGACAGAAGAGCTACGTCGATAGGAGACGTAAGCCATTGGAGTTTTAAGTTGGAGATAAGGTTATGTTGAAGGTATCACAATGGAAATGAGTGATATGTTTCGGCAAACGGGGGAAGCTGAACCCTCGTTATATTGGACCTTTCAAGGTACTTGCTAAAGTTGGAACAGTCGCTTACCGACTTGAACTCCTGAATCAACTAAGTCATGTCCATAGTACTTTTCACGTTTCTAATATGAAAAAGTGTCTTTCCGACGAACCGCTAGCTATTCCGCTGGACAAAATTTAGATTAATGATAAGCTTTATTTCATCGAGGAACCGGTTGAAATCATGGATCGGGAAGTCAAACGTTTGAAGCAGAGCCGTATCCCGATTATGAAGGTCCGTTGGAATTCTAGGCAAGGTCCTAAGTTTACTTGGTAACGCGAAGACCAAATGAAGAAAAAGTACCCTCACCTTTTTGCTAACCCTACATCTACGTCTAAAGTTACGTCTTAAGCTTTGAGGACAAAACTCTTTTAACGGGGGAAGGATGTCACACATCGTAAATTTTAGGTCAATATTTTAAACTTTTTTGATCATTATTTTTGACTTTTATACGTTACGTTTGAATCTGGCAATTTTCTAGGAAGTTGTCCCGCGTAAAACTAAAAATTGTTACCGGACGCGTTCCCGCTTCGGACTTAGATTAGCTACATGTTATATGCATTATTTTATCATTTTAAAGTGTTACGTAGGTCACGTTCACTTTCGTTTGCGATTTATACGTTTTTTGCGTACGTCGTACGGTTCTAGCTTTTTAGGTCAAACGGAGACCCAGAAACTCGTAATCTTTTCATGTAAACTTTATTATCGTATATCTCGTGTTTAGGAGTCAAAAATTTCATTCACCCCTCCCCCTCTACTCCAAACACACGCCTACACCCACACTTAATTAAATCAAAGAGCATCTTTCATCTTTATTTTGAAATTTCAAAAGAAAACACCATCACATGCAAGATAGGGACATCTTTGTATTCATCTTTCATGCATGATCATGTGACTCTTACACCCTTTTGTCTTCACTCACCCATGGAGGACCATAACTCCACTAAGCATTTTATTTAATTTGGTTAACTAGTGATCAAGACTTAACCCCCCCTTGTAGCTTGTTGCGTTCGAACCCACACCCACACACACTTTTAGTGTGTGTTGGTCACCTAGACCCTTGATGCCATGGTTCACATAATATCTTACACCCTAAAACCCTAATTCATCCTATAAATACCATGTTATAACACATACTAGGTCATTTCTCATTTCCAAGCCTCACCAAAAATTTGTCATCTCTCTTTCTCTCCTTCTTGCTCACGGCACAAACCAAACACCCTCTTAGGGTTTCTTTTTCTTGATTTCTTTCAAGATGCAAGTATTCTAGGTTGATTCTTGTTGATATCTAAGGTGATTACAAATGTTGGTTCTTTGATTCCAAAGGTTTGTTCAAGATATATAGTTAGGGTTTTGATTTATTCAAGTGGGTTTTGTAAGATTTGTTATTGGGTTTTAAGATCTAAGGTGCTCATAGTTAGATCTTGTGTTTCATCTTGATATCTCTTCTTCTTGTAAGTATGTTTTGATCTTCCTTTTATATCTCTCTTTTCTTGATCAAGTCTTATATATATCCTTAGTGTTTGTGTTATTTTCAAAAAGAAACTAGTGTGTTTATAAACTAATAAAGTTTTCATATGTTCTTTGATGTTATTACTTTGATTATAGAAATGATGAGTGAACTTGTGGGTTGCAACAAAGAGGATGATGGAACTAGAATAGATTCAAGTGTGGTTTTTGTTGGATGGATTAGTAGTGAACGGGGTTAGGTTAGTATAGGCACTATTGTGAAGTTTGGATGGATTTTTGAGAGCGTTTGCGAAGAATATAGTTGCTGATCCGGTTTTGTTTTGAGGATTTGGGCGACTTAAAAATGTTTTCATTAGGCATGAAAGTAGTTTTTAGAGAGCTTGTTTTGAATAAATAGATTTTCATATATCGCACACTAAAAGCGGATTTAAAATTGGAACACTTTTTGGAAAAATAGTTATTTAAGGTGCTGATTGGAAATTAAAAAGAGGTTTTCGGACACTTTCAGACATATTTGAGCTTTTAAAACATTGGCGAAACGTATATAGGCACTAGTATATTATGTAGAAACTTTAGAAACGTCACAAATATATTGTCGAGATTTCTAAAATGGGAAATCTCTAAAAATAGTAACTCTTGATAGTTATTAGCAAGATAGACTTGGAAGTTAGGCGTTTAGGTTTAAGTAGTGCGTTTTAGGATCATAAAATCATCAAATACTAGGGGATGGTATTAACGTTCCGAAACTTAGAACTTTCCTAAAATAGTAACTTTCCAAAAATAGAAACTTTTCATACAACATGGCGTAACGTAACTATAAACCTTAACCTTTCATAATGACACATTTTACTATATAAACTAAAGCGCAAACACTTATGGATGTCTATTTTTCTTACAAGCGTATTATCCGATGTTTCGTATTTATTTCTCATTTCTAAAGCGCGTCTATTAATTAGGTCGCGGTTAGAGTTGTTCGTTATCGTTATTCACTTCGTTGAATATCTTGCTCACTACTTGCTTAAGGTGAGTTCATAGCCCCACGTTTTTACTACTTTGCTTTACTATTTGGGGTGAGAAACATTGCTTGTTTTTAAATATTGGACACAAATGCTTTATGTTTTTCCCAATCTTGTTTACGTGTTGCCTAAGTAATAGTGAAACTTGTATGCCTGAGTTATCATGAACTGTTAGTTACTTATGATCAGTTGGATTGGTAAGTGAGCGCGTGTGTTGTAAATAGATCTATTGGGACTAATAATCCCTGTCCATGTAAGTAGCTTTTACATGATCAACGGACGTATACCATGCCGAGTGATACGGTGAAGCGCCATGTTGGCACCCATCAGGGAAAGTTTATTAAGCATTTTGCATGCTTCCATTACATTTAGCCTCGGTATCATGAGCTTAGTGCAACGTAAATGCCTTTTTATGTGATATTGTATCTGTTATAATAGTCACATGTGTTTTGTAATATTTGTGGTCCATTCTTATATCAAATTCAAACCTATGAATTCACCAACTTTATGTTGACGTTTTAGCATGTTTTGCTCAGGTGCTTAGCTATGGATGTCTTTGTTTGCTATATGGGGTCGCCTTGTATTGGACCGATTTTCAAGAACTATTATTATCTGTTTTAACATCGTTGTCAATTTCTAAAACTTTTATCCGCTTTCGCATACTATCTATGAACCTATGTTAAACTTTAACTATTTTCATTTACTGCAACAATGTTGGATTTCTAAACGTACCCTTAGAGGTCGTTCTTCGTATCTTGTGTGATGTATATTATGACGTCACGCCACCGGACACGTGTTTCCGTCCAGGCCCCGTTTGGGGGTGTGATATTGGTCTTGGTCTTTGTCTTTGTTGTAGGCTTGTTCCTTTATGCTGTGTGATCTTAGATCTTGAGCCTTTGTCATTGTCTTTTGACTTTGTCTTTTGTTCTGAGATCTTTAAATCTTTTCCTTGTTTGTCTTTATCGTCATTGCCACCTTATAATCTTGTGTCTTGACCAACATGCTCATACTTTGCATCATCTTGAAAGCTTGCTAACAATCTCCCTTGACAATATTTGTCTTGATAATCTTGATATCATTAAGGAAGATCTTGAATATCAGAGTTTGCGAAAGTCTTTGTATTTAATTTTTAAGCTTTCTTGATTCTTGAATCTTGATGCTTATAGTCTGCCTTTGTAGCTTGAGCATGAGCATATGGTAATGAATCTGACTCGGCTAGGGAGAGATACTGCCACCTTCGTGTAACCTACAGGTTTAGGTTAGTGATAATCAACAGATATGGACGAGAATGTCTTTATCATTTCGTCGATTGTAGGTTGCGATAACCTTCGGTTCCCCGTTAAACAGTATAAATACTATAACTGTGATCAGATAGGTTCAAAGAACCTTCTTGACAAGGTTTCATGGCTGTACTAGCCTGTTCTCATTACCGAAACGTCTCAAAGCAGACAACATGGTAAGAGTGTATCAGATAGTTATTGTCTTTCTGATTAAATCGTCAATTCATTTACTGGACCAAAATCGATATCCAGTTGTCACAAGTTTGATTCATATAGAATCTCGTAAGTCACCTACCACAGAGCTGTTTGAGGTTGACTCTGGAATGATTTTGATTTTTCATTGTGGAATGCTAAGGAGCATCACTCTGAATGTTCTGGCATAATCACAAGGATAATGCGTAGAACTCTTTGTTAACAGCTTGTGAACTTAATGGTGTCCAACAAGTGTTTGTCTTGGAATGTGTTCTAATGAGATTTATTTATTGATCTCTTGGCTCTAGACTCTATTTGTGCATTTTAGTTTTAGTGATCAGAGGCTGGAGCAGACTGTCACCTTTTCAATATCAACTAAATTGGAATGAGAAAGTCAATAGAGGTCGTGTGTATCTCCGTGACAAATGAGACAAGTATCTGTTGAGAGAAACTTGAATGGCTGGAAAGGGTTATACATTGCATCACTGGGTCCATGATGTCTTGTCTTTAATACTAGAATTCATCTTTGTGAAAACTGATAGCATATGTATTGACCCGGTTTCTGCCTAAATGTGTGTGGAGGGCTTTTTTCTTTTCACAATTTATCCATACATTTATTTTTCATTCTTGAACCCATTCAATGCTTACCAAGACGTCATTACTAACACCTTGTCGTGATTGTTTCAATGTTAACTCATGTCTTAGTCAGCACTATTCCTGTTTCTCATTCTTCTCCAAATCATACATAAGGACTGCTATTTCGAACTATGGAGTGTCCTTGGGTAGATCCCTTCGGTTTTGTTTGGATCATAGGACTAATACCTAACTGATGGTGTTGTGGTGTAGGTGTAATTTATGCTTTCAAGTTTTAAATTTATATTTTTCTGACTTTACCTAAAACAACACTTTTCACGGGCAGTGACTCGATCGATGGGAGTTTCATTGTAAGTAGGGTGTCGATCACTAAGAGCGCGAAACACTTTCAATTTATCAATACTTTGTTTTTTCTAATCTAAGTTAGTCTAATCTATGCTAAACCTATGCTAAACCTATGCTAAACCTATGTTAATCCTAAATCTAATGGATAAGGGGGGTTTTCAGCCTGAGAGACTGGCACAGGTTTTGTGGTGACTAAAACCAATTCAAGACACTTTAACTCACGCAAGCAAATTAACAGAAGATAAAAGAGCGGTCTATCCAAATATAAGAAAACTATATTAACCATTATTAATCCAATTTGAACGTTGGTTTGTTTATTTAGTGCAATGATTACTTATCTCGGGGCGGCATATCATTCTTAAGACTTAGGCGTTACTTCTTCCTAAGACCTAGACACGTAGAATTCTGTCACAATTAAATGCGTCCGCATAAAGCATCCTTATTTTCTGATTATAATCTATCTTAGGGATTAAAGCAATGGTGATCTTGTTAAACCCTAGCTCATAGAGACTTTACCCACTTACTGCTTAACAACTCTTTATATACTAGTAGTCTACTGTCCGAGTCCTTACCAATGGAATAAGAATGTACTCGTTGATACAAAGGTCACCTTATGGCTCAACTAAGCTCACTAAACTAAAGGCAAGGATAGGTCAATATTTGTGATCTTATGATTCTAGATATATAAATTGCAATATGGAAAGCTATCCCGGACTCTTAGCCTACACCCAAACAACACTGAAGTTGCAGCACATTAAATATGTAGGACTAGACCCAGTTGAATGATAGGTCGCATACTTAAGCACGTAAACAAGTATAAATTGATAAACATAAACAAGCAATCAATGATAAATTAAGAAATCAAGATAAACAAACCAAACATTAAGATCTTCATAATAATGGCTAATACTCAAAGATATTAGCCTTCAAAGTCATAATCAATACAAAAGTAATTATTTAGCCAAGGTAAACTAACCGAGTTAACGAATGATACAAAAAACTAAACGATTACAAACGTATATGAGATTACAAGTTGTTTCCTATTGAATTAATCACGTTGCAAGACCTCTTCTGCTCTTCTTCTCCTCTGAAAATCGACTTTTGTAGTTTAGGTATCAAAAATATGATTTAGCACACCTAAAACTCGTTTTTGATTTTTCTATTTGTAGGGTCTGGAATATGGTCAATACGGCGTATCCAAAGTCTTGGATACAACGTATCGGGGGTTTCTTGGAGTAGGGACCACGTTTGATATCTTCCAGAATATTTTATTTCCATATAGCTTGAATACGGCGTATTGCCTTCTTCTGGATATGGCGTATTGGATCTTGTTTCCTTCGTGGTATTTGGTGAGTGTAGGCACAGATACGCCATATCTTCCTTGATGGATCTGACGTATTGGTTGTCAAAACATTAATCTTCAAAATATCTTCGTTTAAGCTCCAGTATGCGTGCCTTTTAGTTAACTTTCACCAAGTACTCCATAATTACTGCAATTCTTAAATACAAACGATTAAGTAACAATTCTTTGTAATAATTATACAAAATGGGTTATTTACATGGGATAAATGATGCTATAAAATAGACATTATTTGATGTCATCAATAGGTATTTAGGAATATACTTCGGTAAGTCCATTCGGTAACCTTAGTTACTTTAATTATATGTATAGTTATAGGAAAATATACGTTTTATTATACTATACGACTTGTGATGTTTTTATATTTTTATAATTATAAAATTACAATTTCGTCCTTTAGTCGACTTATTAAAAATAATATAAAAAAAAATATTTATATTCATTTTGTTTTGTAAAATAGTTTTCTGTAAGGATCTAAGTATATGATTTTTACGAAATTTATTCATATGTAAGTCCATTCGGTAACCTTAGTTACTTTAATTATATGTATAGTTATAGGAAAAGAGACATTTATTCATACTAAACGACTTGGAGAAGTTTTATATTTTATAATTATAAAATACATATTTTCCTCTTTTAGTCGACTTATTAAAATAATAATATTTTATCATTTTGTCGTAAAAATAAGTTTTGTGTAAGGATCTAAGTATAGGATTTTACAAAATTTCAGCATGAACCGTTGGTTTATACAATGTTTTCCATGGTTTCAAACCTCAATTTCAAACACATTTCCCCAATTTCACCATTTTCCTACAAAATGCCAAAAATTTATATTTCGCAACGTTTATCAAAACATGTTTTCCTTAAACGACTAATTCACATACATGTAATTATATAAGTATGTTTGACATTCAAAAGTCAGTTTTAATCACGTAAAACGACTAGTTTTCACTTATTAAGGCCCAATAGAGGTCCAAAACGTTATTTTCAAGTTCTAAGATCTGATTTAGGTCAAATATCATATATAATATCAAATATAAGTTCGAGAAATAAACCGCAACGCAAGGCAATACTCACGGACCAAGACCAAGCCAAGGTTTGCAAAAGTACCACTCCAACAAGGCAGTTGAAGCACACATACATGGCCGTAACGACGGAATAGACATGTGTGTTCGATCACATCCTCATTCAAGTTTAACCAAGGGTTAGGATGAAGAATGATATAGGGTATGGATCTTCTAACTTTTACCAATAGTAATAAACCGACAAGGCAGCTGAGACATAGCTACGATGGCCGTAACGACGGAATAGACATGCATGCTCGATCACATCCTCATTCGCGTAAAACCCATGGTCAATGATTAAGAAGGGTAAATAAATTGTTGTTAAATAAAAATTACAAAACAAATAGACCAAGTCTAAGATACAAGTTGCTAAACACATTTTTTTCCTGATCGTTACCATGATTAAGACACAACTATTTACAAACGTCTTGATCATAGATCAAAAACAACAACCTAAGTTGGCGTTCCCGTAACGGTCAACTCCCAATCATCCCATACTTTACATACTTTTACAAGACAAGTGGCGATATCTACCACTTTATACAAAACTTTACATCATTGGATTATAAGACGTAGCAACAAATAATCGATCCTTCATATAATTTCTTCGGTCTAAGCTGTTGCGAAACGATTATCTTCAAACTTTCCTCCTCTCTTTTTGTTGCGATTTTCTAATTTTTTTGATTTTTTAAAAACTATACTATACTACGAAAATCGATGTAATTTCACCATCTTCACGATCATAATAACTCCGGATAATTCCTTCGGTAATTCTTCATTCTTCCGACGTACCAATAATTGGTTGGTAGTAAAAATACATGAGTTTTGACTACTTTATACATTCCCATTTGCAATGTGCAAATTTCTTCCCAACCGTACCAAAGATAGAAAATTGACACAAGACTCGGGAAATACATACTTTACACTTTAAGCAACTAGCAACTGATAAATGGACATAATCTAACAGGGTAGGCTAAGGTGTAAAGGTGTAACGAAACAGATAGTTGGTGTAATTCCTAAAGGATTGGCTCTATTGGTTTTTCTAGGGGTATCTTACTCTTAAGATGAGAGTAAACAAAGGGTTTATACGGGGATTTAACTAACCAGTGTAGTTAGTTAATAAACAACATGTATAGGCTTTTTGGGTGTAATCCTAAAAATTTACCAATTTAAACAAGTTACTCCATCTAAATCCATAGTACTCATTATTGTGGTCTCGAATAGATATACCAAGCCAAGTTCTAAAGTCTACAACATCACCGGCACACTCATATTTTGTGGAATTTGGGTAAACATTTGGAAACGGATAAGGTTAAATCCTCACGATATCTAATAAAGGTTATTGTGTGCAGGTTATGTATCAAGTAATTTCATAAAAGTATGTTTGATTTTTTTAAATTTGAGCATAATTTAAGCATTTTGATGTAAAAAATAGGACAAGTATACATTTTAATTCCCATCCCCCACTTGAATTATACAACGTCCTCGTTGTATAGATAAAACATTAAAAACAGGAATTAAAAGAATTAGAATGAGAAACTCCCCTGATATTTTGCTTGGTAGATTCTCCATGTTGAGTTATTGAGCAAGAATCCGTGTTGAACAGACGTCTTGGGTTTTCAAGACTCCAACACTTCAAAATTTCCAGATCGTAGATTCTCCACCAACATCGTCAATTTCTTTTCTTCAGCGAGGTCCTGTGTAAATTATAGGAAAAACGATGCATTCCTATCTTGGTACCTACGGTTAATTTAAACTAAACTAAACTAAATACTAAATACGGGTCAGTCTGTTGAATACGCCGTATCATGTGCATGAATATGCCGTATTGACAACTGGGAAGACAGACTCGATAAAAATAAATAACAATTCGGGTTGTCTCTCGGGAAGCACTTTTGTTTCAGCTAGTTTTAAGTTAGATTTTTTCCTTCCTTCTTCTCCTACTCGTCTTTGGTTACCATCCATCCTTCGTCCATCATGGGAAAGATTTCTTGGTATGCTCGGCATGCATCTTTGCTTGTACTCATCAAATCATCGTAATCGTCTTCTTTAACAGCAGCATACTCTTCGTCATCTCTGAACGAATACTTGATCATCTCGAATCTTCTTATATTGCAAACCGGCAGCTCATGAGTTTCATTACTACATATCTCTTGTCTTTCTTCAACTTCATGATCATGGTTTGTATCATCATACACGTTCCATCATTTCTGTCGTTCGTAACTGGACTCATCATCATCGTCTATAGTTCCTTCCATGATAGCTTTGTTTATTAAAGCTTCTTCTTTCAGCTCTCCGTCCTCCAAGGCTTCGTACCATTCATAATCCTGATAATGGAGTGAGTTTACAATTATGTAAGCTCCAGGCAGGTTCCTTCCATTACTGTAACACCCCCAAAAATCACTTACAGCGCAGCGGAATACCAAATGGGGTGTTACTTCGTAATACACAGCAATAGA
>BQNB010080131.1:0-27414 GCA_026074375.1 Tanacetum coccineum
ATTATGTAAGGTGTTTCACTAGACTTTATGAAGTAGTTCTTTCATCGATGGAGAAATGTTTGATAGAGTCTTTTGAACAATGCCTACAACTAGGAAATTATCCGAAAAAGATAAACCAAGCGATATCCTCGACTTGAACTACTTTCATGATTCCTAGGAGTGTGACTTTGAGTCTAGCTACAAGACTCGTAAATAAAGAAAAACACTTGGTGGTAGGCAACCCATCTTTTATTTTTATGCATCTTAGGAGTGTCATGTGTTTTTAATATTTATTATTTATTCTTATATGCTTGAATGAAATGTGATCATGCTTTGTTTTGTTTTTAACTTCGTCTTAATTGTATACAAAGGTATTTTGCATGAAACAAGTGTAGCGAGGAATTATCTGGTTAATAAGAACCACATCAAACATGTAAAATAGATCATTTAGATTAATTCACATTTTATGTTTGTTTGAGTCATATATTTGTACTAACCGTTTTCATGGATTATGCAGTAATTTTTCCAGAAATAATTAATAGGACTTTTTGTAGTAATTTATCCAAAAAACGAAGACGTAACCTGCCAGGTCACTCCTGACGGCGTTAGGGTTTATTCGAGTCGGTGTCAGGCCTGATAAAAGACAAAACTACGTATTTTTGAAAATTTATTTTTATAGAATTTCCAGAATTTTTAGTTTTTTAGAAATTTGCAAAAAACCATGTTAACATTAGTACAAGTATTCTATCTTTATTTGTTTTATTAGGATTTGAATTTTAATGAGTTGTATATTATCTCTCATCGACAAGTATTCTAGTTTTATTTATTAAGTTAAATGCCCTCGACTTTGCTACTTATTAGGTAGAAAATCTCATTTATCTGAGGACAAGCAAATCCCAAGTGTAGGGATATTTGATGAGGTGTCATTTTATACATTTTTAGTGTTATTTAACACCCAAAATCATGCAAATATGCTTGATTAATGTACTTAATCCTTTCTTTTTGTGTTTTTAGCATTTGGGAAGCACTTGAATGGAATACACGTAACATAGGCTCGATTTGGGGAAGAAACAAGACAAATTACAACTTTTCAGCTTCGTGACGCCTTCCCCAAAAGTGTCTGGAAAGTGCGTTTCAGATGTGTTTTCTGACAAATTAGTGTGTGGATACGACCTCCTTGAAGGCGTGTTTGTTACGGCGTCAAAGTAAGGGGGCAGAGAAAAACCCTAATCCGAGTCGACAGGGTGACAGCATCACAGTTTCTACCTGACGCCGTCACAATGAATTTTCTATATATACAAAGCTATTATTTTCCAAATTCGGTGTGTGGAACTTTGTGGAGTCTTACAGATGATACTATAGACGAATTTTTGGGTTTTTATGCCCTTCGTTACTTATATACTTTCATGTTACATTGAAGTTAAGTAATTCATTCATTAATCATTCAAATATGTCTATGTATTATTTGATTATTTGTTTTTCTTCTCTTCTTATTAACATGTTAGGCTAAATTTAATGGTGTTTGCTTATGATTACATGAAACCTAGTTATAATATTTGATCTATTATTTCTTGTTAGTGGTGTGCACGTTAGGCATTAGAAAACTAGTTATAATTGTACTTTAGTATACACGTCTAGTAAAACATGATCTAATTAAGTGAAACCTCGCGTTTAGTAAGATAATTAGTTAAGTATTTAAAGCGTGTGATTTATTATTGGGAGGGAGAGCGTTTGACAGGTAGCACCCGACTAGGTTATCTAGAATGCAGTTCTGACCAACTCGCTTTTGAATTAGGGGAATACTTCACATTACACTAACAAGGGTGTGACAACGCAATAGATTAGATAGAGTAACTATGGAGTAGTGCATGATTAAGTGAACACATTTGTTTACCTATACGAGTCCCTACCAATTTTACATATCTGCATAATTATGAGTCGTTTAGATTAGTAAAAACCCACTCTCAAATTAATTGGATTTTACTTGCTTTTAAAAAACCATAAAAATACATAAATACTCTTGCCTAAACCCTTAGATATTAGTGACATACAATTCAAATCTACCTTACTATTCCCCTAAAGAATGATCAATCCCCCAAGTCTTGGCTATACTAAACTACAACGGTTAGGTACTCAGCCTGGGAGGATTGTAAAACTTTAGTGTTGCAATCCGTCACATCAATATTTCAAATTTGGGTATATCAAATAAGGCAGGTTTTGATGAATATGAGCAAGTTCGATTAAAGTTGCGAACATCCGTCACTTGGCAAGGAAAACTATTACGTTTGCAGCCATGGCAGATATCCACTTTTTCATATTTTGTAGTTGTAATATGAACCTCATAATATCATGTTTGTTGCTTTCGTGTGTTTAATGTTGGGATGATGGGAAGTTTTCTG
The DNA here is from genome assembly GCA_026074375.1 of Tanacetum coccineum. Classification (NCBI taxonomy): domain Eukaryota; kingdom Viridiplantae; phylum Streptophyta; class Magnoliopsida; order Asterales; family Asteraceae; genus Tanacetum; species Tanacetum coccineum. The sequence continues at coordinate 2,379 of BQNB010080131.1, forward strand.
TGATGCTTGCTAGGAGAAGTTTGGCTACGAAGAGGCTTAGGTAGAAAGTTTTTTCTGCCCTTATTCGTGGCCAAACTTCTCTGTGCAAACATCAACATTTTTCCCTTCCTCTTTACCCTATTAAATCGCATTAAACATCTGTTTGGTTAATATGAGTTTGTAAATGAGTACATGAAAGGAAAAGAATCTATTTGGTTAAGGCGGTGATGATAATTGTCGGCACTTGAATGTTTCTGTCACATAATCTACTTATACCAGTGTCTTGGCATGACAATATGACTTGAATTAGAATTCTAGCCTTGGTTGGCATTTTCTGTCGGATTTTACATTTGCAGATCCGAGCCTTACACATATTTGAGAAAACATTTACCAAGTAATCTGAGCCTCATATCGTAAATTTAAGGGCAAAACTGCTATTAAAAAAATGTTCGTGCATGGAGACGACGTTTCATTGCCGAGACAACGAGTGGAGCCGATCTTTTGGGTCAGACCGATTATGATCCGCAGAGTAAATACGTTAAAACATGTGTGTTAGCTTTTAATTCTACCATTGTTGTTGATTTTTTATATTTTTGTTACTTATTTTGGATGCTTCAATATGATTTTTCCAATGTCAGGTTGTTGCTTTCGTGTTTTTAGAGATTATTTGTATTAACATTCTCCTTTTGCAACTTTCCGTTAGCCTCATTCGTCATAAAATACTCTGTGTAGTTATTTGAGATTTTATAGAACGAAGAAGATCCTTATTTTCTTCAATACCTATCTCTTTCCATCCGTAACATGTGTATGGAAAGGATACGTGCCCATCTGCAACTGATACTCTCGCACCTTCCGAGTAATACTCAAACCAATCCAAACCCAACCTAACAAATGACAAACCTTACCGACCACCACCCGCTCGAAATGAGGATGTGAATGCCCTATTCACACGGAGTGGTAAGACATATGATCCTCCAGTCAATCCAAATTCCAAAACCACGATCATCCACGATGATAGTGAAGATGAAGTTGATGAGGCCAAAAAGGAAGTAGAGCCGTCTTCTTCCAAACAAGCTAAATCCGAGCCGCCACCACTCAAGGCGTACAAACCAAAAATTTCATACCCTCAGCGCCTACGTAAGGAAAAGATTTTTTTTTTTTTTTTTTTTTTTTTTTTTTTTTTTTTTTTTTTTTTTTTTTTTTTTTTTTTTTTTTTTTTTTTTTTTTTTTTTTTTTTTTTTTTTATTTTTTTTTGTTCTTTTTTTTTTTTTTTTTTTTGTTTTTTTTTTTTTTTTTTTTTTTGTTTTTTTTTTTTTTTTTTTTTTTTTTTTTTTTTTTTTTTTTTTTTTTTTTTTATTTTTTTTTTTTTTTTTTTTTTTTTTTTTCTTTGTTTTTTTTTTCTTGAACCTGTTAGAATTAGATTAGAACTAACATAGGATTAGCATAGGTTTGACGTAGATTAGAATTAACTTAGATTAGATAACCAAAATATAAATAAATTGAGAGATTTAACATCGCTTCAAGTGTTCGACACCCTACTTACCATGAAACTACCACCGATCGGGTACACTACCCGTTAAAGTGTTGTTTTTGGTTAAGTCGGCAAAATAAAAATTTAAAACTTGAATCATAAAAATATACACCACACAACGACACATCAATAACCCAATAGATTAGATAGAGTAACTCGGGAGTATTGCATGATTAAGTTAACACGTTTGTTTACCTATACGAGTCCACACCAATTTTACTTTTTCTTCATAATTTGGAGTAGTTTAGATTAGATAAAAATCCTTCTCTCTCAAATTAGTTGCAATTTACCTGCTTTCATAAAAACATAAAAAAAAACTCTTTCCTCAACCCTTAGATCTTAGTGACATACAAGTCGAGCCTACCTCACTATTCCCCTTGAGAACGATCAATCCCTCGAATCTTGCCTATACTACATTACAAAGATTATGTACTATGCATAAGAGGATTGTAAAATTTCAATATTGCAATCCGCCGCATCAAAATAATTAAATTTGACTTGAAAGTTATCCAAAAGAGGATATATGGTTCAAGAATTTTAGTGTGCTGTTAACCCTCAAAAGTCGAAACATTTCCTATTATTACAGTGCGTAAATGTTTCAAACTCATTATCTATGACCAAACAAGCAACTAGTGGCTAACCTTTCGTAAACTCCTATTCTTTGTATGCTTTCCATCATGATTCTTTAAGAAACACATCTATCAATCCCTCATTGTTCGATCAATTCCTCCCATATTTATCATAAATTTCATCCACGATTTCTTTTGTAATTATGACTTTCTCCCAGTCCTTACACTTACCATTATCCGTCATATTAGTATATAAGCCAAAAGTTCAATATAGACCCAATTTTTGTCATACACCCAATGAATCAATCCTAGCCATTCATTATGGTCTCTCCACTTTTGAAATTCAAACAGTTTGACTGGTTTGAATGTGAAAGGAGAGAGAAAAGAAAAACACACACACTTACCTCCTTGAAACAATGATGGGAGAATTAAATTATCTTTCTATAGAGGGGCGACACTATGTACTTTCGACGAACTTTTTTTTATGATTTTATGAAGTCATAAACGATTTTATGAAATCATATATGATTTATGAAATCATATATGATTTTTCGTTACACGAATTATATATGATATATGATTTTCGCAATTCGTGACTCAAACAAAATTGAAAAAAAGTTCGTTAGAATCACAAATCATATATGATTCGTTATACGAATCATATATGATTTTCCCAATTCGTGCCTGAAAACAAAAATCAAAAAAAAGTTTCTCGAAAGTATATCGTATCACCCGTCTACTGAAAGATAAAAAAATACTCGTCGCGATGGTGTATTTTTTGTCGTGTGACGATTTACCGTTTGTAAGATATTTTATTTTTAAAAAAGAGGTGGAAAGTGGGTTTTTTTTATTTTTGATGAAAAAATAGATGGTTGAGATTGATTCATTGAATCTATGACAAATAATGGGTCTATGTTGATCTTAACTCTGCAAAGGATAATACATCATCTTCATTTGGTTGTTTGCCAACGAATGTTTCCTTCGCCACTCGGTCTCCTTTTCTATACATTTTTTGTACGAGAGGTTAGCAGAATCTTTACTTATATATAGGAGCAAGGATATGAGTTGGCATATGTGACTAAGCATGAAATCTATGACATGGCATCTACATGGCACATTTTTGGAAACAACAATGCCATGTCAAAGGGCATTTTTGTCAACATTTTATTATTTTCCCGAAAATTGATTAAAAATTTAGTCACATATGAGAATCGAACCCTGGACATAGTACTTAAGAAGGAGCGACTCAACCACTATGCCATACCAGGTTTTATGATTGGTATCCACTAAACAAAATAGTGATGCGTTATAAAAAAACAAAATACTATAACCCTAATAAATAGAATCTGCCGATCACATTCCCAAACTAACACACCCAAAAATCACTCTTCACGGTTTATACTCCACCTCTATCATTTTTCAATTCACATAGATAATCAAAAAACCCTATTCTTATCTTCATTATCCCTGTAGCAATTCCATTTTCAAAATTCAAATCTCCCAAATCATGGATCTGTTTAAATCCAAGTTCTTATCCCAACAACGAGCCACAATTCAAATAACCCTAATATCTGCCTATAAATACACATGCTACTCATTTGGAAAATCATATTCCTCTGAATTTACGAAACACAAAAATGAACAACTACTCAGGAAAACGCATCTCAAAAATAGGCTATCAGAAAACGCCTGGGGCAGGTACTTCTGGGGGAGGTTTAAAGGGTTACAGAAAGGGCAGTGGATATGGTGGTTATGGAAGTTCAAAGGGTTTTGTTGGGTCTGGTGGATCTGGAGGTTAGTCTAATTTTGAATTATCATAATCAGGTTGCGATTATTATGTGTATTATATGAACAAATCGTCTCCATTTTTTATGTTTGAAGACATATGATTGTTATTAGATTTTATACATTTAATGAAGAATAGATGCCTAATTATGTCTTGCTTATGTTCTGTTTTTATATATTTTGTTTTTAGATTTTTTACATATCATTGTTATTAGATTTCTATATGTTCTGTTTTTGTATATGTATGTTCTACTTAATAAAAAAGTATCTATATGTGATGTTTTTGTATATGTATGTTGTATATGTATGTTCTGCTTAATAAAAAAGTATCTATATGTTCATTTTTTAATGCCTAATTATATTAATTCTTTTAGCTTTGTAAATATATATTTATACATGAATTAGGTTGCTATCAGAAATTTGTGTTTAATCATAAAGTTCTGCTTAAACATAAAGTATGCATATGAATTAGGTTGCTATCAGAAAGTTCTGTGTAAGAAGAAACTTCTGTTTATAAATATGTAAGTATCTATATGTTTTGTGAAAGTATATCTGTAAGAATCAGTTAGAATTAGATTATGGATCACAATCTGTAAGTAAACATAACTTTGAACGGTATGTAGTTTTTGGTTGCTTATGCAGTTCCAAAATGAAATGTTAAATAAAAGTTTTAACATGTCTATTGTTAGCACTCAATAAATATAACAAATCTTTTTAACCCTTTATATCAGGAGAAGATAGTAATAAGAAAATCACACCAATCAGTGAAGTTGACCCTATGTTGGACAACATAGCTGTTCAAGGGAGGTGTATTTCTATCTGGCATTCACACAGATTGAATGCTGCTCATGATCCTTATAGTCTGGATCTGGTCTTGCAAGATGCTCAGGTATTCATTTCCTTATGTTTTGACACTATACAAAAAAGTTAAAAGAAATAAAGGACAATCGGCCGGTTTTGATAAAGAAGAGGAAAAAAGGGAATTTTAGTTGGAAACAAATTACAAATAGGAATTATCTAGGACTCTAATTATTGGGCTATAAATACAAAACAAATCCCCAAACGCTTCCCCCCTATAGTTTGACCAGTTTCAAGAGAAGAGAAGGAGAGAAAAAATTTAGGGTTATTTGCTAAGGTAAATTTTCTAATCTTGTTCGATTCTAGTTTTAATTTTTCAATTCATAATCCACATGATGATTTAGGCGGTTTCTAAATTAAGGAATTATAAATTAGGGTACTTAGGTTTAGTGAGAAGGTTATGATGTATAGTCCTGTTTGATGAATAGTTTATTGTATACATGCTTGGGATCGTCGTTAGGGATAAAATTCTTTTTGAGGATAGTCGTTTTAATTCACTGCAAAATTTATTCAGACTTGTAAGAGGTCATAACTCGGTCATTAAAAGATCAAATAAATAATTTTACACATATTGGAGAAAATCTCAGAGAGTCTACTTTCCAAGAAAAGTCGGCCTCAATGAGTTTTTTTATGTCGGGAAAAGGTCAAATGGTCCATTACAAAAACACTTTTGTAAAACAGTGACGAATATCAGTTTTGGATCTTATTTTTCTAAAAAAACTTAGACATTGTGTTAGAGGCTCTAAGTTACGTGGAAGTACGTTCAAAATTGTGGGTTCTGAATTTTGGATAAGGTCATAGTGAGGTCTAAGTTGGTTAACCAATGTCATACTTTTAGAAGTGTCAGATTCTGGACGAATTCTAGACACTTAGGATTAAGAATTTCTAAAGGGATTTGAACAAGGTAATGACTCTGGAAGAGCTGTAGGAGAAGGTTCATAAGACATGTAAGTAAGCCTGAAGAACTTTTGATTTGTAATTATGAGTGTTTTAAGAGTGGTGCGTTTAGGGACGCGTAAGTGGTGGAAAAATTCTGCTTAAAACCAGAAAGTACAAAGTGAGTATCAAAGTCTAAATAGCATATGTAAGAGTGGTAAAGGTTTTAAATAATAATAGGACAATGGTATATAGTCATAATATCCATCAAATTGAGGTTACATCATAAAGGGGTTTGAAAAGCCTAATTGATGGAGCTTATAATGATTTTGATTTTAATTGTTTAGATTGTTCGTAAGGTTTGTGAAGTTTTGTTGGATCTTTTGGAAGCTAAGCATCAGGTGTAGATTTCATAGTGGACGTCCCCATCTTTTTAATTTTTAAATTGGGAAGGAAATGAATTAGTGTTTTGAAATGTTTTGAATTGCTGTGATTATGTGTTTTGCTTTCGTGTGGACATTATGTGATTGCATATGGCTTGTTGTTGCATGATATTGTGTTGTGTTGAGGATCATTAATGGTGAGGCTGATCATCTCACGGATTGTTAATTTAAGAATGATCAACTCAGTGGAATTTGGTAAATGGGTCCATGCCTAAATAAAAGCTATCACTTTGTAGACTTTTTAGGAACGTAAGTGACGTCAGTGAGCTCGAAGGTACTCCTACCAGAATATGTATGGTTGGTTTGATATGGTGATTTGGTTTGCAAGTTATCATAAGTTCATATTTGCATAATTTGTCCTATATTAATATTTTAGTTGGAATCTTAAGATATGATGATTACAAAACTACATAATGCTAATATGAAAGATAAATGAAACAATAATGACCTTAATATGATATGTTGGACTTACAAAACAATAATGATGATTTGGAAGTTACAAAATCAACATTAAGTATAAAAAATGAGTTTTAAATGATAATTAATGTCCATAAATGATAATTAATGTCATAAAGTGTTTTATTAAAATTCTCCTTTGTAAACGTCTTATGGTCTCTATTAATAAAGAGACATAATTCATAGTTTAAGATCCATCCATAGAAACATCGACTGATGAAAGTCGAATAGTAAAGGTGTGTGTGTGTGTACAAACCATAGTTAGTTAGTTAGTTAGTTAGTACACCATAGTAGTTGGTGTAGCCCCAAGTTATAGTTGGGGTAATAAGGAAAAACGTCAATGAAGAAAAACCATTGTTTAATAACATCGATTGTTCTTTATATTCCGCTGCATGTTTAAGATGTTTATTTGTAAAACGATCCAAGATGGTTTTAAAACGATCTATTATCATGTGGACCAGAGCCTGGTGACTCTCAGATCTAGGATTACAAGGTTTTTTGAAGAACCTCTAAAACCCTAAATTTCAAGAAAACCGATTTGATGGTAAAAAGTTTAATGGGGTTTTTGAGCTAAATTGCTAAAAACAATCTTTATGTTCATCTCATCTACCTTTTTGGTATGCAATACGGATCTTTTCAAGTAATGTTATTATTCCAGGGTATCTTGATATAAATTGATTTTATGGATAGGTTTTTAGATCTCGAGATGGAACTGTTAGTCACAACAGTTTTATTTCTTATGGATTATGGGCTCAATTGGATTTATTGAAGAGGTGATTACGAAGAAAATTGAATATTGCTTATTTGATGTTTAGTTGAGTTTCACATATGCGTGTTCTTATCATACCTTTTAGCATGAGGTAACTTGTTCGTGCTTATAAACGTTGTACAAGACTTGATTGACGAATCTAGGCAAAGGATGGTATGATTTTTCTTATAGTGCTCACATGCTCACATTTGCTATCACTTTAGTCATGTGACTCATATAAGATGAGATTTTTTGTCAAGAGGATGGTAATAGATTTTGTTAAGTTTCTGGTGTCTATGATGTAGCTTAGATAGTCTAGTTTCTAGAACATCCGGCCTTGAAGGTTTTTAAGGTCGGGAAGTCATTCAAATGTTAGTTACGAGAAAAGTTGTCAAAGCAGTCAATTCGGGTGAGATTTAGGTCAGATTACGAGGTGTAAAACCCCTACTTAAAATTTGAATTAGGATTAGCCAACCTACAGGAGTTTAGTTCTATGTGTATATTAAAAATCCCCCAAAGGAGAGCTTCTGATTTGGAGTCTAAGTATGGTTTTTAGGTCCAAACTTTTTAGTGTGCGATCAGATCCGAAACTGAGTAGTTAAAAGTTTGATTTTATTTGGGGCACTTAAGAGTGGAAATAAATTAGTGGAAAAATCATGGGGATAGTAAACTCATGATATTGAACCTGTGATTTTTGGTAAAATTTATAAAGGTCAGTAGGGGTGGTTTAGAAAATGGTAAAGTGACATTAAAATTCTGCGTTTTCGGGTAAATTGTTGAACATTGGAAAAGTGTGTAAACATGTTGGTTAAGGTTGGGCATGGTGTCGTGGTGACCCATGAGGGTAATTAAACACCTTAGACATCCATCATATGATTGTTACATGGGCATAAGCATTTGGCATGGTCGCGTGTAACACGTGTTTGTTTTGATTGTTTAGTTTTGTGCAAGGATTTAGAATTTGCTTAAGCATTAGGTGAGTTTCATAGCCCATTTTTCTTATGTTTTTTTGGGGTGAAAATGATGCTATGAGTATTAAATGTTTTAGTTACTGTGATAATATGTTTTAAATGAGGCATGGACTATACGTGACTATTGTATGTTATGTGCTACTTGCTATTGCGATATGGATCGTGGGACACGTTCCGTTCCCTTGTTTGTTGTGCTTGAGTGTGACCGTCTCAAGACATTGATGGATTGTTAGTAGTGAGCGTGATCGTCTCATTGCTGTGGATTGTTGATAGTGAGCGTGATCGTCTCATTGTTGTGGATTGTGGGACACGTTCCGTTCCCTTGTTTGTGATGTTGAGCGTGACCGTCTCAACATGGTTTGGTGTGTTTGCATGTTAGCTTGTATGATAGTTCGTTTAATGTCCTGCTATGCTATGTTTTATTTATCACAGTAATTGGTTTTAAAGGATTGTTATGTGTGTCTTAAACCTATGACTCTCACCAACTTTATGTTGACGTTTAAGCATCATTTTCAGGTGAGCACCATGGGAATAAGATAGAGAGAAGTGGCTAGAAAGAGACCATAGGATGTTATGGAGTTTATTGCTTTATTGTCTTGAATTTTGCATTGTTTGGATTATGGATAATTGTTGCATGTCTTTATGTTGGCGAGAACTTTCGTTTCATCAATAAAGACGCCTTTTGGATTTGGATTAGTTTTATGGGTATTGTTATGACACTTTGTGTCTATACTTTGCTTATTTATTGCATGTAGAATTCTCTTTATAGACGCCATTGTGTTGTGATGATATCCTTTCTCGTTACGCCTCGCGTTTCCGCCTTGGCGGGGTGTGACAGATTGGTATCAGAGCCTTTGGTTATAGAGAAGTAGGTGGTTGAGCCTAGACTATAACCTAGGGGTCCTTCATGTAGATGCATTTAGGGCTTAAGTGTTTAATGCTATAACTGCTATGCTTCCCATCTATTTTTGCATAGCTTATATATCTCGTATTTTGCTAAGTTGTCATTTTAGTTATTTTGCCTACCATTATCTGATATGATATGTATTACTTTCTTAGTATTTTAGCTATGTTTTTCCCCTACCCGTAAGATATTTTTGTGATTTTTTGAGTTTTGAGTTTTGTAGATAGTTTTGCGCGAATTATATCGTGTGAAAGCGAAACGTATACGTAGTTATTTTGGTGAAGTTTACATAGTTCTCAAAGGAGAAGTATACGTTTGTTCATGTGAGTTTTACTTTTCTCTCAGGCGAACTATATCGTAGTTTCAAGGCGAGTTGAGTTTATCGTTTTTCTCTTAAGGCGTAATTATGCGTATCTTTGTCAAAGGCGATTTATACATATTATTGTTAAGGTGATTTATACGTGATTTTACTCATGAGACTTATACATACTTTGTCAAAGGTGATTTATACGCATTCCTTTCTTCAGGCGATTTATACATCTTTATATCAGGCGATTTATACCTCATCTCTAAAGGCAATTTATACATTACTCTTTAGGCGATTTATACATAATTTTCTTGGGTGATTTATACGCTTTACTTGGGAGAACTATATGCTTTCATTAGGTGAATTATACGGTTGTTCTTTGATTTGTAAAATCACGTAAAAACTTGATTTCTGGTTTTATCATGAATTGTAAAAATTGTGTATTCCAAAGGATCAATTAATCAATCGAAAATCACTTTAAAAAACAAACATCCAATCACTATACGTATCATCTTTTATCTTATCACATTATCAATGGATTTAATTATTTCAAACTTGGACAAAAGAATTCTCTCTGTTGGTACATGATACTCTTTGGTGACTGACACTCTGTTTCACCAAAGTTGACAAGGACATGTATGATTCTTGGAAATGTAGAAATGGTTTCTATACATGCAAACAGAGAGCACGGAAGAATGATACTTGATCGTTGATACATGCGTCACTCATTTGCATACTTTGATTGAGAATGGGGGACCAGTAGAAACTAAAGAAAATTTCGCTAAATTATTTGCTGCTAATAAAAATTCAAGTGATTGTTGATATAAGGCAATCAATATCATTCTTCAAGTCTACACAGCTGACTATTATTACTTGATAATCATAACAGATAGTTTCAAGGATTTATGGGTGAGAGGTTCATTTACTAATACACGGTACCTCTTTGGAATAAGCAGAAAGAGAGTGTAAACTTATGATGCATTTGATAAGTTTACTCACATCAAGGGGGAATCACTTCATAAGTATTACTTGAGATTCACTCAGCTGATTAATGACATGAACATTTACAACATGAAAATGGAGCAATTTCAAGTTAATACCAAGTCTTAAACGTCTTCGACCTGAATGTAGTAAGTTTGTGTACTGGTGTACAAGCCTTGTAAAAGATTTGCATACTACCAACTTTGATCAACTTCATGCATATCTTGAACAACATGAATTCTATGCAAATGAAGTTTGTCTTTTGCGTGAACGTAATCAAGATCCACTTGCATTTGTTGCAAATCAGCAGATGACACCACCCCACTTCAACACTTATCTAGTTTTATACAAACAAATCCTCAGCTTACAAAATAGTTTCCACCATCTCAGTATGGATAAATTCATTCCTAATCAACATTCTCATTCTAATATTATTTCGCTACCTCTATTCAATATTCATCTGTTCCACATCAATTCCATTATCAGTCTCCAATGAATCATCAAACCGCAATTGTTCACAAATTGCTTATCAATCACCTCAAGTTTCTCACAACCATTGATTGGTACCTCTGTGGACTTTGCTTTGCTGTCCTGTATCTCTCTGGAGATGATCAAATTTGATTGGTCTCAAAAGGTAATGGTTTACTAAAGCTATAGCTTCTCAAGGTTCCCAAATTAACCAATATAAACAACTTAACAACTTCATCGTATCCAGAAACCATGTACTTTTCAAGATGGCAGGGTCACTGTGCAACAAGATTTTGGGGAGACACGGTTTTAAATTATTCTGGTACTGTTTATAAAAGTAATGCTACTAGTTCTGGGGGAAACAATGCAAGTAGATAGGCTAAGGTTGTTAAATGCTACAACTGTCAAGGTAAAGGACATATGGCTAGGCAATGCACTCAGCCTAAGTGACCAAGGAATGTAGCATAGTATAAGGATAAGTCAATGTTAGCTAACGCTTAGGAAGCTGGACAAATTTTAGATGAAGAGCAACTCAAATTTCTTGCAGATCCAGGGGTTCCAAATGGTCAAGCTGTTCAGACAATCATTCCAAACAATGCTACTTTTCAGACTGAGGATCATTGATTATTTTGATTTGACTGTGATGGGATATCATCAATTGACAAACGCGGTTCTCTATGGCAACTTTCCATCTAAGGTTCTGACCGTTATTCTCAGAAGGTACCTCAATTCTAAATAAACTTAATGATATGGAATAATCAAAGTTGTGCATTGCAATGTATGATTTTGGAACCGAAACATCTGTTGGGGTATGTTACATATAATGACGATAAAAGTGATAGCAATATTATCCGTACTCTAGAATATTATCAAGAAAACACAACAGGAAACTGTTCAATGATACTACTTTGTTAGGCACAACAAGGATTTCAATGATCTTATATGTGATTGAACAAGTGTCGGAACAAATGAATCATGTAAATAATTAGGTAAAGATAATAAGGAACCATAATAATAATTGAGTAATCCGTGAGCTAAGAGATGAGAATATAAAGAACGGATGTCAAAACTTTGAACACGTCTTCATATGGATTTTAGGCAAATCGTGAAAATTATTCTTTCTCAAATGATGATATGATAAGAAAAAGCTTGCACCTAAAAGAACAAAGTAGACTCACTTGAGAAGAATCTTCCTAAACAAATTCAAGAAAATGTGAATGTTTATTGAAACTTCACTGGTTTTCAAAAATTGAATCCAAAGAAAAAGAAAATTAAATTTTTGTAAAATAAAATTGATTTGGAAGAGAAGATAAAGACTTGTTTAATATTCATTTTAAAGTGGGTCAGTCTGCTCAAATTGTGCACTGTTAACAAAGCTTCAGTTTTTTTATGATAATATTTACAAAACAAGCTTAGGTTACTCAAAAATCCGTTTTATTTCAATAAAGTCTTACAGATTTAGTCCAACATTGTTTGATGTATTGCTATTTCAATCTAAAACATGTTGTTATACCTGTGATTGATGATGAGAAAACATTGATTTTGGAAGAAGAGTCGATCAAAAATTTCTAAAAAAGAAATGGATCTAGTGATATGTGTTTCAATCTTGATGCTGAGCTTTTGAAATCAAAAATTTCTTACTTGTTGAATTTCTTGGTCGTTGAATAGTGAAATCTATAAATATGGAAAAAAAAGATGAAATTGAAATCTTGTAGATATGTGTTCTCAATCTTGATGCGGAGCTTTTTGAAATAACAAAAATGCGCTTAATTGATGTTTTGAAAAGTTACTCAACTTGAAAAACATTGTATTTCTCTTGAATTGTCAATACAACTTGATCTAGAATTTTTTTTAAAAGATGAATCTTGGGATAATGAAAATGCTTCTGAAATTCCAGAATATTTTAAAAATAATGATTTTGAAAGCTCACTACTAAGACATAGACTACCATTTGTAAGTAAAAAAGAAATTTAAAATCAAATGAAGGAAAAGTCCAAGGAAGAGAATGTAAATTAGAATATTGTTGAAATAGAGACCAAAAATGTAGAATTGGAAAAGAGTGTGGCAAAATTGCTTTCGGAAAACGAGCGTCTTTGTAAAGAAATTTATCATGTGAAATAGGTTTTTAAAGAGCAGTTTGATTCAATCAAAAAGACACGTGTTTGTACAAAGTACACATGTGAACTCTTTAATTGATAAATGAACTTAAATCTGCTAAATGAGTATTTTAAAAAGCTCAAAATTCATATAAGTTTTTGTGATAACATCATGAAAAAAACGTTTTGACGACAATAAGTAAAAGGAAAAGAATAGTGGTGATATTGCTGTACAAATACCATCTGCCAACACTATTGTTCCGGGAATGTTCAAGCTAGACATAGATCCTTTAGCTCCTAGGTTATTGCTAAATAGGGAAGCTCACATAGATTACCTTAAGTACACTCAGGAACAAGTTGATATTCTTCGGGTAATAGTCGAACAAGCTAAAGCAAAATAGCCTTTAGGTTAGATATGCATTAGACTTGTGCATTAAGATGCCAAGGAACTTCAGGAGTTTACTGGTTATGTTCGAGATACATGCCTATGAGATTAACTATATGCGAAAAAGGTTGCTTTAGTCTATCCCAAAAAGCAATGTCAAGAAAGTTAGGTAGTGAACCTATCCACATCCTCAAGCAACATTAAACAGGTAGAGTCATATACAACATCAGATTCTAACCACTTTGTGTTGTCTGCCTTCTTGATTGAAGTGTTTCTAGTCTAAGAAATTGCGGGATTGTGTATGCGTTTAATTACACATACCTATTACAATAAAATCGGATTAATGACTTAAAAACGTACCAAAAATACATTGTATTTGTATATTTTACATTTGTATTATGCAGGTAATGGATATCCAGAAAAGGACAAAAATTAAAGCCAAAACGACAAAACCGAGCATGAGAACGGAAAGAGCATAAAGAGAAGTCAAGATCAAAGCCAAGTCAAAAAGAATCATAAGTAAACTAAGTTAAAGTCAAGTCTAAAACCTGGGGAAGAGGCGTTGGAAAGAGCATCGAAAAACCAAATCGAGAAATCCACATTATATCTTTTTAAGCTTTTTAAACCTCTTAAAAAAGGCTCAAGTCCTTTTATAAACTATACCCAGGCCAAACTTACAAGACCCATCACCACTTTTATAACACCCCTGTTAACAATCCCACTCCTGTTACCTTTTTAAACTCACCGGACTAACGGTGCAAACCATTCCCAAACCTCAAGGACCAAAATTGCAAAACATTTCAGGAATATCCTGCATCTCACTTATACATATTGAGGGGACCATTATTGCCAGTTACCCAAACTCATCCCCTTGCAATCAAAAAACACTGACATGTCCCAATTTTATGCCCTACCTCCATTTTTACTATTACACTTACCTCGATGCTAAACCCACTTAACCGTAATCCATCAACAAACCAAAAGGGCCAAGTTTGCCAATTCACCAAACTCCTCACCCTGCACCAAAATTAAACCTGGTAACCTATTTTCCCGCTCCCACCCCCATTGTTACTATTCACCTCCCACCTCTAAAATTACACTTACCTCGAGGTTAAACACACTTAACCCATATTCTAGAAGCTTAAATGATGCAATGGATGACGTTTTTGGCACCTGACAGGTTGGCGATCCAAGGCAATCATTGGGGAATGATTGTGTGGACACAATCAAGGGTTGTGATGGAAGCACAAGTGAGAATAGAAGGCCAAGATTGAACCTACTTTTCCTCTCACGCAAGAAAACCAAGCCAAGGGTCTAGGTCCTTTTATCCGGCCTATAAATAGAGGGCTTAACCCTTGTAGTAAAGGAGTAGTTTTTCTAAGTTTTTTAGTCTCTTTTGAAGTGTAATTTTTATTTAAGTTTTAAAAGTATTTTGTATTTCAATTCCTTGTAAAAGTTTAAGTTTTTAATGAAAAATTTGAGGTTTGTGTTTTAAGTTTCTGTGTTTGATCATTTATTATAACCTGTTAAGCTTTGAAAAGCTATGAAACAGCTTATAGATCTTACCTAAAAGCTTCACTAAGCTTTTTGTTTCTTTAATCAAGCCTTAGTTTACTGTTTTAATCTCTTTTATTTCCTGTTTTAATCATA
Organism: Tanacetum coccineum; assembly: GCA_026074375.1. Classification (NCBI taxonomy): domain Eukaryota; kingdom Viridiplantae; phylum Streptophyta; class Magnoliopsida; order Asterales; family Asteraceae; genus Tanacetum; species Tanacetum coccineum. The sequence goes on from BQNB010080131.1 coordinate 17,386, forward strand.
AAAAACTAAAAATACTAAAAATATCCACTCCTTAAAACACCTCAGCTTCTTTGGATGATAAGCTAGCTTGGGAAGAGCTTATAGACCTCACTAGCTTGTCTTTTGACAAGCTAGAGCTTGTAGAGTTGATTACTTACCCTGTTTTGAGCAAGGGTGTTTGTAAGTTTTCATTTTCACTTTTTAAGCTTATTTACTGTTTTACTGCTTATTGTTGCTTATTACTTGTTCTTATCTGCTTATCTATGCTTATTAATGATGTTTGAGGCTTATTTAACTTAGGTTGTAGTTTTAAAATCATTAGTTCAAGTTTTCTTTAAATCTGTCTTAAATTAGCTTAAATATAGCATATCTTGTTTCAGCTTATTTAAGTGCTTATATGTTGTTGATATATGCTTAATATTGCTTAGTACTCTTAGTTAACATCTGGTTTTTAAAAGTTTTAGCTTAAAACAGTTTGAATCAAGTTAAAAAGTTAAAATTAGTTTTTAAATGTATGTTTGGTTTAACTGATTTTGAAGGTTAAAACGGGTCAAAATGAGTTAAGTCTTTTGGGTCACCTTAGTTTAAATTGAAATCATCATAAAATTCAGTTGTTAAAAGTTTTTAAGTGTTAAAACTCAAAATTAAGGTTTTAAGAAAGTGTTGTTTGAATCTGTGAGTTTAATGCTTATTATCTCTGCTTATTTGAGCATGCTTTTTAATCTTATGAAAAGTTTAATGTTTATGTGTTTATGCACGTGTTAAAACAAGTTAGCATAAAAAAAAACCTTAGGCCTGCAAGTTTGTTTTGTGTTTTGCTAAAAACTGTCAAATTAATGCGAAGTGTCCTAAAAAGAAGAAACAGCTTTTTCATTTGATCATTGTTGCTTATTCTTAATTTCAAACTCTCTTTTGATTCTTGTTATTTGTTCTTTGAGGTAAGAGCTTAATCTGTTTTGAGGTTTTAAAGCCATAAGGATCTGTTTGTTTGCTTATTTTTAAGCTCAAAAGTGGTGGTTTATAAAGATTGAAAATTTTGCCAAGTTTTGAAATCTTTGAGAAACAACTTTTTTATGAAGCTTTTTAAGGGCTTATTTGAAATTCAAACTGCTTTTTGATTGTTGATTCTTGTAGCTTTTTGGATAAGCTTTAAGGGCTTATAAGTTGCTAAGCCATAAGGATCTGTCTTTGAGCTTATTTTTAAGCTCAAAAGTGCCCCCTTGCTGTTTTGTTATCAGGTTTAGCCAAATAAGCTCATTTGCTTATTTAAGCATATTGGCTTATTAAATTTGCTTATTTTATGTTCCATTAAGCTTATTAGGTTAGATTAAGCCCATTTTAGCTTATTCTCTTTAGTTTAGAGCTTATTTAAGCTTATTTGCATCTTAGCTTAAAATTCCTTAAGTTTTATAGCTTTTTAAGTTTTCTGTCATCCTAGCTTAATTTAGTGCTTATTTTTGTTCAAATGTGCTTATAAGGTGTAGTTAAGCTCCTGTCTTAGCTTATTACTCTTTTTGGTTTGCTTATTTGCACCAAAGTAGCCCAACAGTTAGCATTTTAGTGTTTTATTATAACTTAGCTTATTCTGTCTTTCTTAGCTTATTCTAGTGCTTATTTGTGTTTTATAAAAAAAGTGTCTTTGTAAAAAGTGCTTATTTTTAAGTTTTCTAAAAAGTTGTAAAAAAATTTCAGCCCTAAAAAAAGTTGTAAAAAAATGGCATTTAAAAATATATTGGGGATAGTGGGAAGCCCCAAGTGAGCCTAAGCTCGAACTCAGGACCTCAACCACAATCAACCCAACATATTTAACCACACATTCCACTACCAACACTGCCCTTGGGTCTTTTCCGTTTTACCTTACACAATTAATATACTTAAACATGTTTTTAGCCCAATAAGCCCAAGTCACTTTGTAGCTTATTAGGACTTTTTCTCAGCTTATTTGATAAGCTGGTTTAACCAGCTTAATTTTCATAGGATTTCGTCATTACTTAGGATTTTTCAGCAATTTTTTAGAATTTTTCAACTTTATTTGTTATTTTTAATTAATTTTCGTAGGTAAAAATTATAAAAAAGTCTAAATAAATAGTAAATTAATTCAAAAAAAATACAAAAAAATAGTTTTTGGTTTTAGAATAAATACTTTTAGGTTTACAAGCATTAAAATCATCTTTACCATTTTTAGATTTTAATTTCCATTTTTAGCTTTTTAATTTAATTTTAGAAAATAGGTTTTTATTATAAAAAAAATAGTTAAAAATATTTTTCTGAGTTATTATCACTTTTTAGATTTTTTTAAAGTAGAAAATCATTTTTTAGAATTTTTTTAGAATTAATTTGTTATTTTCTAGGATTTTAAATAGATTAAATTCGTTTTAATTCATAAAAAAATATAAAAAAGTCAAAAAAAATATATAAATCTTTTTTTAAAAAAATTTCTTTTTTCATTTTAGAGGTTTAGAAGCTAAATTTGCATTTTTAGGGTTAATTTTTGCCTTAGTTGATTTTTAGGTCCCGTTTCGGATTCCCGTATTGCATTTTTAGTCAAAAATTTATCTTACCTTAATTGTTTTTAAGTTTTGCCTTAATTTTCCCATAGTTTTAGATAACTAATCATAATCTTGTTCCATTCAAGCGACGATCTCAAAATGCTCTCGACTTTTCAATTGCATCCTGTGGGGAAGGAAACGACCTCGGGAATCATACTCCTTGGTATATTATAATTGAGATTTTTTAACTCTTTTATTATAAGTTTTATACATTATTTATATTTTATATTTATAAAAGGGTTAGGTTTTACAAGATAACAAATAAATTTTTCTATTCGGTGCCTTGTGCAATGTTAAACTATGGTTTCATTAGCGGTTTCTAAGGTCGATAGACTTGAATATGCATATATAGTCTATCCTATACTCCCTGCGATTCCAAATCAGTCCCCAATCATCTGGGAGGTAGGTTATCCAGGTTGCAGTGATTAATCCCAACTATTCCCAAAACATATCTAATAACCTATAAAGATGATTAAACCCCTTGAAAAGAGTTCATGTGCTTTTTTAGTATTGGTGATAAGTGTGGTGATCGGTTAGTGTCTACACTGGTAGGAGTTAGTGATTCCGGAGGTAGGTTATCCAGGTTGCAGTGATTAATCCTAACTATTCCCAAAACATATCTAATAATCTATAAAGATTATTAACCATCTCTAAAAGAGAACCTGTGCTTTTTAAGTATATTAAGTGATAAGTGCGGTAACCGGTTAGTTCCTACACCAGGTAAGGAGTTAGTGATCCTCCACAGTACCCATTGGATCCAATATTGACAAGATAATCTAATTATGGGGCAAGCTTGGTCCAAACCACCCGTACTACCAAAACCCAGAGTTATACGATAGTCAAGGAATATCTAAATACAAAAAGTAAGTAAAGTGTGATCTCCCTTGGACTCCAGGTAGAATTATTCAAAGGTTGGAAGCCTTTGTCGCCTCTCCAATTGGCTGTGGAGGAAGTGATATCGGAATAGCTTGAATGAGGCCTCTATTTATAGGTATCGAACCTGTTATGGCATAACCAATAAAGGTGTTATGCCGTAACCTTCTTACATGACATTCTATAATTAAGCAGCTGTTACGGCGTAACCAGATATGGTGTTACGCCGTAACCTTTAAATAATGTCCATAAGTACGTGATCTTCATTCCATATTTGTAGATTCACTTGGTTACGGCGTAACTGGATAAGGTGTTACGCCATAACTATAACTTTGACAAGATTTCCTTCTAAATATATGGTTACGGCGTAAATAGATATGGTGTTACGCCATAACTATAACTTTGACAAGATTTCCTTCTAAATATATGGTTACGGCGTAAATAGATATGGTGTTACGCCATAAAGTCTTACTTGATCTTCGTACTTGCTTAATTTATGTTACGGTGTAACCATTTTTGGTGTTACGCCATAACATTCTTTAGAATTTATACTTTAAGTCCTTTTCCTTTGTTTCTTGTCACTTTCTTGCATTTCACCTAAAAACTACAAAACAATAGAAAATCTCTCATTTTCGAGTCTTAGTGAAACATTTGCATGTAATATAGGGGGTATTTTGCCACCAAAAAGTATTAAATATTTGATGTTATTAAATATCCCCCCACTTGACTTCTGCTTGCCCTCAAGTAGAACTTGTTAGAATATTTCATAAAAAGATTTCTCGAGAATAATTTTAAGAAATGAATTTATAAAACTGTTATGATAGAAAACATTAAAGCCGAACACCTTATAAAAAAGGGATAAAAAGTCACTCAGCTCTCCACTAGTCTAAGTGTTTCATTTTTGGGGTGATCGCTCAACTGCACAGTCATAGCATGTATTCTATCATAGGCTTGGAAAGTACACAAATTTGCACCAGTTAGAATTAGGGTCTAAATAATTCTCAAAGGCAACAAGGGTATTATGATTTTAAAGGGTGATAAAGGTATTCACTAAGCTCATGACACTGAAGCTACAACATATATGTATGCAAAGTAATGCAAATAATGTGCCCGTGTAGATGTTCAACCCGCAACAACCAAATTGTTCCGACATGGTATACATTCGTTGTTTCGGTACCTCCGAAACTAGTAAGCGCTACTCACCCGAACGGGGATGTCAATCCCAAATAGATCTATTCATAACATTCGCACTTACAATCCAGTAATTAGCAGTTCATGATTCTTGGGCATAGTGGGTTATAGCTACATAGGCAAACTTGTAATTTGTTAAAAGTGTACTTGCGTCCAATCGTAAAACAATGCATGTTTCTCACTCCAAAGTTGTAAATCATTGTAATCGTATAAAAGCGGGGTCATGAACTCACCTCAAGTGAATAATTGATTATCTAAATCAAATAAGTGAAATGTCTCGCGAAATCCGAGTGCAACTTAGTTAATTATAGGCCGTATGAGTATAATGTATTTTATATAAATACAACATCACAAGTTATATAGTTACATCACCACCTAATAGTTTTTGTTTAATTTAAAATGTCAAAACAATATTTAAATTGTACTTTGTTAAATAAATGTATATGCATTCGTATCCGTAAAATAAAATGTTATCTTTGTCCAACAATTGATTAATTGTTAATAATATATGATTTATTATTTTTATTGATTATATAATAATATTATATAATTAATTTAATTGCTTTTATAAAAATAATGCACAAGTATAAAAATAGTGCATAAGGTTTTATAAACCTTATATCTTTATCGTTTTAACTCTATTTTATACGTTCCTTATGTCTACAGTTTCGTATTAAGAAAATATATCAAAATATTACATTTATAATATTTTAGCTACTGATGAACAGTAACTTTTATAGTTTTTGGTAAAATTATATAAAACTACTTTTATAGAATTAATTGTTGTAACCTCGTAAACATCATAACTCATTCATTTTAATTCCGTTTCGCTTGTTCTTTATATGTATGTAATCATGACGAGATAGACTATTTAAATAAAATGTCTACTGTTTTTATAAAAATCTGAGTTGGAAAAGTAAATTTAAAATGTTTATAAAATTTCTTTTATAACTTTAAATCTTTCAAAACTCGTAACTCGTTCATTTTAATTCCGTTTTTCAAGTTTCTTATATGCTTGGAATCCTCATGACATGCACTATCATTATAAAATATCCCCATATTTTTACCAGACCTGAAACAGTAAGGGTTTTTATAAATAACTTTTATAAAAACACTTTTATATATTTAATTATCGTAAACTTGTAAATGTCATAACTTCTTCGTTATAGCTTGGGTTTTCGAGTTCTTTATATGCTTACGATCCTTATAATATGTACTATTTTATAAAAATACTTCCACAATGTATAAAAATTCATATCTCAACAGTAGGTCCAAAACAATCCACTTTTATTTATACTTTATAAATCTAGTTTTATAAATTACTCCTTGGTTCAAATTTGTACAAGTCCTTTACAATACTTTATACCATATTTGTTACATATTTTGGGTCCTCTAAATTGTCCATAATGATTGTCCAAGTATCATGTCCTCATGCTAATTTGTACATAACTTTATAATTAAAACTTTCAACAAATTAATTTATAACTAAACTTATAAATTAACCAACAATTATATAAAGTATGTTTCTTATGTTATATCACATTTTAACATCATTTCATTATATAAATAAATAAATTCAAACCATATACATACCCATTTATATTTTGTAAATCCATAAAATAACTCTAGGTGGTGATTAACATAATAACAAGTATGTAAAAACATGTAAATGAATAAATGGAAAGGTTAGGGTTCAAGTAGGCGTTAGAGAAGTGTATGAGAATGAAGAACACAAGCTTATATTTAAGCTTAAACCCAATATACTTCCAAGAAAACCCTAAAAACCCTAGCTTTTTTCTTGATTACAAACCCTTATAAAATAATACCCAAGCTTCCAAACCACCTTGCAACACCTTAGATATAATACCTAAGAACCCTTGTATGCTTAATACTCTTGAAAAATGAAAACTATGAAGACCTTAAAAAGCCTAAATGAGCCATGAGCTACAAGAGGAGTAGAGAGAGTTTTTGCTTTGATTTATTTTGCTAGTTGTAAGTGTGAGAATGTCTTGCATTATCCTACTTTATGTATGGGAAGTATTTAGCTAAACCATGGTCTTAAGGTGGTAATGGTACACCTTGTAAGGTGCTATCCTCCTCCCTAGGAGGAGGGAATGGCTAGGCTGAGAGGAAAGGACCAAGAGTGCTTGGTTAGCCATTAGATGATAAGACTTATGTTTATATGGTAGTTAAACATTAAATGGGTAGGTAGTAGTGGAAATTTAGTGTATTTGATGACATCAAATAAGGTCTATTTTATAGCATCATTTATCCCATGTATTTAACCTGTTTTATATAATTATTGCAAAGAATTGTTACTTAATCGTTTATATTTACGAATTGCAGTAATTATGGAGTAGTTGGTGAATATTAGCAAAAGGCGCGCATTATGGAGCTTAAATGAAGATATTTTGAAGATTACTATTCTGAAGACCAGTATGCCATATCCATCAAGGAAGATACGACGTATCCGGGCCTGCACTCACCAAAGACTACAAAGGAATGAAGATCAATACGCCGTATCTAGAAGAAGTCAATACGCCGTATTAAAGATATAGTATGTGAATATTCTGGAAGATATCAAACGTGCTCCCTACTCCAAGAAACTCCAATATGCCGTATCTAATCCCTTGGATACGCCGTATCAAACCGACTTCCGGACCCTATAAATATAAAACTCAAAAAATAGTTTTAAGTGTGCTAAATTATATTCTCGATACCTAAACCACAAAAGTAAATTTTTAGAGGAGAAAAAGAGTAGAAGGGGTCTTGCAACGTATACCAATCCATAGAAGACAACGTGTAATTTCTTATACTTTTGTAATCGTTTAGTTTTTGGTATCATTCATTAACTCGGTTAGTTTACCTTGGCTAAAACAATTACTCTTGTATTAATTATGATGTTTGAAGGCTAATACCTTCAGGTATTAGCCATTATTATGAAGATCTGAATGTTTGGTTTTGTTTATATCTCAATTGCTTAATTTATCATTGCATGATTGTTTATCTTTATCAATTTATACTTGTTTACGTGCCTTTGTATGCGACCTATCATTCAACTGGATCTAGTGATACGGACCAAGTAATCTAGATAACAGGATAGCTCTCCATATAGTGATTTATACATCTAGAATCATAGGATCACAAATATTGTCCTGCTAAATATGTGTCTATGATACGCTTCGGGCTTAACTAGTTAATTGGATATTGCCATTTGGTTTATTGAATGTGTTGACTAGAAGGTGAACCTAGATAATTCAACAAATAACGTTCTGATTCTATTGGAAAGTTGGACAAGTGGACTACTAGTGTATAAATTGCCTTTAAGCAGTAAGTGGGTAAAGTCTCTATGAGCTAGGGTTCAACAAGATCACCATTGCTTTAATCCCTAAGATAGATTATAATCAAGTAATAAGGATGCTTTATGCGGATGCTTTAATTGTGACATAATTAATGTGTCTAGGTCTTGGGATGAAGTCCCGCCTAAGTCTAAGAATGATATGCCTCTTCGAGATAAGTAATCATTGCACTGAATAAACAAACCAACTTCTAATCAGATTAATTTTAACACCCCGTGTTTTAGGGTCATTAACGACGTTAATAAATTCACTATTTATTTTTAGTATTGTACGCGTTTGCTTTTAATTGTAATCGTTAAGTTAAATCGCGTAAGCTAAAAATGATCATTCAATGTAAACGGGCATCAAACAATTAAATGTTACATCAAGCAAGTGTTAAGTAATTATTTTGAGGATAATTATTAACTTTGTTCATTTTATTTTTATTGGTTACGTGAAGTGTTTACGTTTCGCGATAAAATACGTTTAGGCATTCCCGAAACCACCAAAACTTTTCTACGCTTCAACAAATACATACAATTATATCCAATACTCAAAATTTATAAAATATCATCACTTATAACACCTATAGGGCCGGACATATAGAGATAGATACAAGAAAATATCTTACAAAACAACACTCCTTGTTTTCATGGGATGATCTCTAGTTTTAGGAACCATGGCTTATTTTTCTTACTAGCTCCAATAGTGTCTTGACCAAAGACTTCCTTATTTCCCTCAAAGTGTTTCCTTGACTAGTCCTAAGTATATAATGCCTTAACTAAGAAATATAGCATATACACTCCTATTTCCTTAATAAAAATTTCACACATCTCTCTTGTTTGCTCTCAAAACCCACGACCAACTATCAAACTCATACCAAATCCATACAAAATTTTATTTACAACATTTACATACATTCCTACATGATATCTAAGGTAACCTAAAGTGTTTAGAAGGATTGGTTTAAGCATTTACAAGGGTTAAACAAGGATAAAGCAAGATTAGGGTTTTGGTTGAGATTAGGGTTTTCAAGTCTTGCAAGTTAGGGTTTGGTTGCTAAACAAGGGTTTAGCTCTTGTTTTTCATCACCACACATCATATTAAGGTCATCTAAAACTTTTTATTTCTTTACATTTATGATTTTATGCATATATAAGTTCTATGTAGCAAATCACCATTTAGGATGCTTAATAACATGTAAAATGGACTTTTGCTTGTAATCATGGTTTTCTACACTTTTTCGTATGTTATATGGTTGTTAATATCATGTCAAAATGAATGTATAAGTCTTGTACACATTTGGTTTATGTATAAAAAGCTTATGTATAAACTAGTAAATCAAAAGTTCACATAATTAGTTATGATTTATAAGTGTTGTTAAGGACTTGTTATCTTGGACACTTGGACAAAATATGAACTTAAGGACCCTAGGAAGGTAAGACATGTGATAATAAGCATGGTAATGGACTTGTAACAAAGTGGTTAAGCTAGAAAGTCATAAAAACTAATTTTAAACACATTTTATCAAAAACTTCAAAGTGGGCTGTTTAGAATTAGAATTTAACATATTTATTTTATATTTTTAAAAAATACTACATCTCACAAGGATTCCGGACATGTAAGGAACTTGAAAAACGTTATTAACGAATGATGATACGTAGTTTACAAGTTATACGTTAATAAACGGTTTTATAAAAGAAAATTTATAAAAACAAGTTATAAGCTACATCTGATATATAAGGTTAATTATTTTTCTCAGATAGTACACATTTTTAGGATTTCAAAACAATAAGAATCGTAATTTTTCAATCAATAACGAAGGAGTTATGAATTTCGCGAGTTTACGACAATAAATACGTTTATAAAACTATTTTTATAAAATTTACTGTTCATCTCAGACATGAACATTTTGAAAACATCATTAATATGATATAACTTTTAATAATGAATACGTGCTCGAAAGAATCACTAAAAACGGAGTTAAAACGAATAAAATACGACGTTTAAGGGTTTTACGATAACTAAATCTATAAAAATAAATTTATAAACTGTCATGAACAGTAAACAGTACTGTTCGCCAGTATGTCAAAAAAATT
>BQNB010080132.1:0-20514 GCA_026074375.1 Tanacetum coccineum
TGATATTAAATACATAATCCAATTTATATTAAAATCATATACCAAAAAATAAAGTAATTATTTAATAAGAACTCACATTTAATAAGCGCATGAGATCTCTTCGAAATAACCTTACATTTAAACCCCAAGCAACTGCTCTAGGATAACGCTCTAGACGTGTAAGAAAATTAAGTGCCCCTACCCGATAGGTCTCCAATATCCATGTCTTTAAAACAAATTACTTGTTTAAATTCATTAACGGTATACATATAAATACAAATTAGAAATAAACACATTACATACCTTAAAGGCCCATGTAATCTAGTTAACGAATACTTGGGAAGAGGACTACCAGGTTCCTGGGTGTGCCATAAAAAGCTTTCCACCGTCTAACATTTGCATTCCTTAACTGCTTCCACAATCTAGGCCATATATACGAACCCCAAGGATACTTGTTCCATCGTCTATATCAACTACTAACCTTAAACACCAATCCAGGATAACATACTTAGGCTCAAGACCTAATAAAACCAACTGCAACATGGCTAACAAATAAAGTCTAACAACATCGTGGTTATGGATAGTATTAAACTTTTCACTGTTAATCTTTGCTAGCACCATTTGAGTTGTTATAGGCTTACGATCCATACTTGATTAAAAAACTCGTCTCCTAAACGAAGTTTGACCAGTTGCATATCGGGAACTAAATTCTACCCCAAACTAATTCATATCGAATATAAAAACAAGCCACACAAACACAAGAACTATTCCGAAATTCTCAAAACAAGAAATTCTCTTATTTAATAAATTCGTAGGTTTCTTAAAAGCTATCAGAGACAACCCTAAAATTGTTCTTATAAAGGAGGATAAGTTCTAAATAAAAAGGAAACAAAATCCATACAAAACATAACTGATTTTGTCCAAAATAAAGCCTAAAAATAGAAAAACACCCTTTTGAGGCTCGAAAAGACCCCGAAAGGCCCAAAACTGACAGAGCTCATAGAAAAGCAATGAGTCTTGAACGTTGGGCCGTTTCCGAGTGACCATGCAGATTTCAGCCCAATCCGCCACAGAAATTTGTTGCCGCAAAATAAGCGCCAAGCATATTTGTCACGTTGACTCGCTCGTTGACCGCACCTGCATCATCCTCCCCTTCTTGAAAAAGACTCGACCTCGAGTCTGGCTCATCATCACCATCTCCTTTGTATAGCGACAAATTTGCAACATTAAAAGTGACAGAAACATTATAATAAACAGGAAGCTCGATCTTGTACGTGTAGTTATTGATCTTTTTAAGAACACGAAAAGGACCATCTCCTCGCGGTTTCAACTTCCCAAAATGCCCTGCTGGAAAACGCTCCTTACGAAGATGAATCCAAATTAGATCACCCTCCCGATACAAAACCTGTTTATGACGCTTATCCACATGTTCCTTGTATTGTTTATTATGCCGAATAATCTGTTCTTGAACTGACCGATGCAACTCTTTAATCTGCTCAGACTGGTCAGCCCCTTCCTCACTAAACTCCCCCACCTCTGGAACAAGGACCAAATCCAGAGGGGTAATCGAATTCCATCCATGTACAACTTCAAAAGGACTCTTACCTGTGGTGCGATTAACTGACATGTTATAGGCAAATTCAGCTTGTGGAAGAATAAGATCCCACTGTTTGGTATTGTCCCCAATTAAACTGCGCAAAAGATTTTCTAAGCTCCGATTGACAACTTTAGTCTTCCCATCAGTTTGGGGATGATGGGAACTACTGAACTGTAACTTAGACCTTAAACGAGTCCATAAAGTACGCCAGAAATGACTCATAAACTTGACATATCGATCAGAAGTAAGATTTTTAGGAACACCATGCAACTTCACAATTTCTGTAAAATACAACCTCGCTACTTGACTAGCATCAAACGTTTTCAAACAAGGTACAAAATGAGCCATCTTCGAAAATCGATCAACAACTACCATAACAGAATCTTTAGCTCGCTGAGTACGAGGCAAACCCAAAACAAAATCCAAACTGACATCTTCCCATGGAGCAACCGGAACATACAAAAGAGTATACAAACCTGCATTACTACTTTGAGTTTTGGAAATGTGGCATGTGCGACACCTCTCAAGAAGCCTGTTGACATCACGTTCCATCTTGGGCTAATAAAACTGTTCAAGAAGTAGGGCCAAGGTCTTATCACGCCTAAAGTAACCCGCTAATCCACCTGCATGACCTTCTAAAACAATAGCTTCACGCAAAGAACAAAGAGGAATACATAACCGCGCACCTTTAAACAAATAACCATCCAACTTAGAAAACTGCTGAAAAGGACCATTATCACATTTACTCCATATCTCCCTAATATCAGGGTCATCGCAATAAAGCCCATGAAACGAATCAAAACCTTGCACTCAAATCTGCATAGTGGTAATTAACGAATGACGACGACTGAGCGCATCCGCAACCTGATTATTCGACCCAACCTTATGTCGAATAACGAATGAAAAAGACTGAATAAATTCGACCCTCTTAGCATGGAGAGACTTCATCTTATGTTGCCCATTAATAAATTTTAAAGCCTCATGATCAGAAAACAGGACAAATTTATTAGAAAGTAAATAATGTCGCCAAGTATCCAAACTACAAACAATAGCATAAAATCCCTTATCATAAGTGGAATACTTGCGTCTCGCATCATTTAGTTTTTCACTAAAGAAAGCAATCAGCCACTGATTTTGACTTAGAACACCACCAATGCCCACTCCAGATGCATCACTTCAACTTGGAAAACTTCATCAGAATTAGGTAATGCCAAAATAGGAGCTTTAGTTACCTTAGCCTTTAGAATGTCAAAAGCCTTGGCACCTTCACTTGTCCACGTGAATCGACCACCCTTCATACATTCAGTTAAGGGCACGATTATGGAACTAAAATTCTGGATAAAACGCTAGTAGAAGGACGCTAACCCGTGAAAACTGCGAATGTCATGAATAGTGGAAGGTGTTGGCCAGCTAATAATCGCCTCAACTTTTGCTGGGTCCATTTTTATGCCGCTACCAGTAACAATATACCCCAAGAAAGTCACTTCAGTCACAAGAAAATGACATTTTTTCCCATTAGCATATAATTTCTGAACCCGTAAAATAGAAAATATTTGCCGGAGATGGGACAAATGCTGCTCAAGACTGCTGCTATATATCAAAATATCATCAAAGTAAACGACAACAAAATGACCAATAAAAGGTTTAAAAACCTGATTCATAAGGCGCATGAATGTACTCGGCGCATTAGACAGCCCGAAAGGCATAACCATCCACTCGTACAATCCATCTCGAGTTTTGAAAGCTGTCTTCCATTCATCTCCAGGTCGCATCTGAATCTGATGATATCAACTCCTCAAATCAATCTTAGAAAAAATGGTAGAACCATGTAGCTGGTCAAGAAGATCATCCAAACGCGGAATAGGAAAACGATACTTGATCGTTATCTTGTTCACAGATCTACTATCAATACACATCCGAAAAGTTCCCCCATGTTTGGGTACCAACAAGGCATGTTCTGCACACGGACTCATACTCTCCCGAATCAACCCTTTCTCCAGCAACTCAGTCACTTGTCTCTGAAGCTCCTCAAACTCCTTCGGATTCATCCGATAAGCTGGTCTGTTAAGGATAACAGAACCTGGAATAAAATCTATGCAATGCTGAATGTCTCTTATAGCTAGTAATCCAGGGGGTATGTCATCAGGAATCACATCAGCAAACTCCCTAAGCAATGGCTGAACTTGTAAGGGAGCTTCACTGATAATCTCGTTTTCTTCTATAATCACAAGAGTAAACACATAGGGACTGGTTTTCATAAGTCCCTCAAAATCAGTCTTCTTCATAAACAAATTAGAACCCTCTACCTATGTTTGACGAGAATCAAAAGGAACTAAAGTAATGTTCACACCATCCTTCTTAAAGCTGTAAGTGTTTTGGAACCCGTCATGTTTTGTTTTCCTATCAAATTGCCAAGGACGCCCTAATAGAATGTGATCCGCATCCATCGGTATAACTTCACACCACACTTCATCTTTATAACTCTTACCAATAGAAAACTGCACAAGATGACGTTTACTGACTTTAACAGTGTTCCCTTTTTTTAACCAAGTTAACTGGTACGGTTCAGGATGGTCTTCTGTCTTCATTCCCAACTTCTCAACCATATATGTAGAAACGACATTCTCGCAACTGCCCCCATCTATAATCATATCACAAATTTTCCCCTTGGAAGTACACTTGGTTCTAAAAATGTTGTTACGAAGCCACGAATTATCATCAATAGATTTTGAAACAGCCACATTTAAGAATCTCTGAATAACCAACGCCTCTCCACGATCAGGATATACCAACTCATCACCTGGTTCATCTAATTCAGGTTCTGCATCGGTATCATAAATCGGGCCTGCGTCATCAGGTACGAAGGCAAGTGTTTTTAGATTCGGACAGTCACGTGCATAATGCCCAATCCCACTACACTTGTAACAATGAGGGGCATTGTTAACACGTTCACTAGCATTACCTGCAACCATGGTTGTGGGGGTGGTGGTTTTAGGTGCTGTAGGGGGAGTGGTTCTGGTAGGTGGGGTGAAACGACTAGTGGTACCCTTACTCTTTGCCTTAATATGTTTTTCAACCTTTAATGCTAAACAACAAACATCCGTATAGGTCCAATAAGGTTGAAAACTTACAATATCAGCAATTTCAGGCTTAAGGACTCCTAAAAACCATGTGACAACCTGCTCTTCTTCTTCAACTACATCACACCTTATACGAAGCTTATCGAACTCATTGATAACCTCTTCCATAGTCATGTTCCATTGGGACAGATTATGATAGTCAAGAAAAGCCTCTTGACGATGATTTTCTAGTAGAAACTTAGCCTTCATCAATTTCTTCATCTTTTCCCAAGTCTCAACCTTTGATTTCCCTTCCATTCGTCGCCTCTTAGTAACATGATCCCACCATAACGAAACATGTTGTCGAAGCTTAATGGCCACGAGTTTCACTTTCAGCTTGTCAAGAACATCCCGTACATCAAACACCCGTTCAACCGTACTTAACCAATCAATAAAATCATCCGGGTGAACCTTACCAATAAACTCAGGGATCTCAATCTTCAATCCTATACTGCGAATAGGATCATCGCGAAATCTATCGTCGCGATCTACAGCACGATTAGTACGACGAAGATGATAATGACGATCACGATACCTAGGTTTTATTTCGCCAAAAGGATTGAGTCTTCTGGCCTATCATCCCAGACGTTGGACTCAGATTCCGCCTCTTCTATTGGCGAGTCCTGCTGTAACTGCCAGAGCTCGAGTTCTTGGATCCGCTGTTGCAGCCTTTCAGTCGTCTCTACATCACGAGGATCACGAGCAAGAGGTGCTGGTTTCGCCTCAACTTTCTTTTTACCACGTGTGTACATGATCACCTAAAGTCTCTGATGCCAAATAATGCAGATCGAATATAAAAACAAGCCACACAAACACAAAAACTAATCCAAAATTCTCAAAACGAGAAATTCTCTTATTTAATAAATTCGTAGGTTTCTCAAAAGCTGCCAGAGACAACCCTAAAATCGTCCTTATAAAGGAGGATAAGTTCTAAATAAAAAAGAAACAAAATCCTATACAAAACATAATTGCAACTGTCCAAAATAAAGCCTAAAAATAGAAAAACACCCTTTTGAGGCCCGAAACAACCCCGAAAGGCCCAAAACTGACAAGGCTCATGTTAAGCAATGAGTCTTGACCGTTGGGCCATTTCCGAGTGACCATGCGAATTTCAGCCCAATCCGCCACATAAATTTGTTGCCGCAAAATAAGCGCCAAGCGTATTTGTCACGTTAACTCGCTCATTGACCGCACCTGCATCACAAACCTTAACCCTATTACGAGGCAAAATCCTCCCTCTTAAATTGTATCTCATAATCACCTACCTGGTAAGTAAAAGGAACAATATTTGTGTCTGAATCTACACTCTTCACTTGGCAACAACTCATAAAATGTATGACCATTCTCCTGAGCTTCATCTATATCTAACAACCAACCAAAACACGTGTCCCTTAATAATTGTTGCCAAGGGGTGTCTCTAATTATATCTCTAATATGGCTAATCAACGATAACCTACTTCTACATGTCAATGTCACAACATCCTAAAATAAATAAATAACATTAATCTATATATTACTACACATATACATAAAAAAAATAAACAATAATGATAATAAAACACAAAAAAAATTATACCCGGATATTCTCCATATTCACCGAAAATATAGCAAATATAAATCCCTCTCACCACCAACAACTGGCAACCTCAACCAGACAACCACCGCAGCAACACATACACACAAAACAGCCGCCAAAACACCATTACAACCACAATTATCCCAACAAACACAACTGAACCTCAACACCACAATAACAAAACCAACTCAAGTTTTTTCTATCACTCTGTGTTTTTTTCCTCCGGCGATACTACAATTACAAATTCACTCCTTATTTTGCTATGTGTATATGAGCTCTCACTCTATACATATACACACTATAATTTCGTATAGTCATTTCAAATTTAAGTATAGTCATGTATAGTCATTCGAGTTTTTCTTCCCTAGGCATATGTCGCGACAAATAATTCTATATCTTTAGTTATCTAGCGCGAGTATATGACATGTCTTTGTTTCTTATGTATTAGAGCACGTGGTAGGGTCAAATTGTTTTTTTATTATCACTACATAAAAGTCGCGACATTGTGACATGGCAAATTTTTTTATATTCGCTTGTATATAGGCACGACATTGTGACATAGCAAAGTATTTATTATAATTTTTTTGTGAATCATCCCTAGCTAGACACGTGTTCATCATGATTCTCTCTCAAAATAAGTTGCTATAAAGAGGTCCTATTTGGTAAAAGGAAGAGATTAGGTCCTCTGCAGGACACATGGGTATGAATAAGTCCCTGCAAGTAATTTTCGCAAGTTTTATAGAGTTTTTGAAAGATTGGAAGCGTGAGGTCAGTATCGGATTGAGATGTTTTTTTATGAAATGTGAAGAATATATTACTCACCAAACTTTAATAAAAAAGATAACTAAAGAGGTAGCAAGACTGACCGCAACAAGATATTAGACTATAGAACCATGATTCTTACTACAACAATATACTAACAGCCTAAAATATCAAATGACTCACTTCTTCATATTAGCACAAGACAAATGGTACATCCTTTAACAATGCTAAAAACGAAAAGTCATTTCCAGTGTAAAAATACTTTGAGCTCGACATTAAAAGCCACCCATTTGTTAAGTCAAAAATCATAGACTACATTTCCCACATAAAGGTGGTCCAAATATCATCTGTAGCTATCCCTCACTGATATATCTAAGACCATCATCCATGTAAATGCATCATCTAATCAAATCTATCATATCAAGATTTTAATATCTTATTATAGTATCATTTTTTAAACAAGTGTTATAATATTATATAAGTTAAAATTTATTATATATCACAAAATTACATGAACGAGGTTTGTAACCCGCGCTCCGTAACTGTTTAACGGATTAATAAGCGTATGGGCTATTTGCGTTAACTCTTTATAATTTTTTTTCTGTAAGTAGGTCTTCAATTTGGTATTGCAATTGGTCTTCAATTAAACACCTGGTCCTGCCAGTGGCAAAATAACAACTTTATCATACACCAAGTCAAATTGTGTTTTATATATATGAGCTTATAATAGAAGAGAAAATATTGCAAGAATCGTGCTCTTCTATTTAAAAGCTCATTTTAATATAAGCACATTAATAGAATCACATTAACATGTTTGCGCAAACTTTAGCTAATGAACGCAAAGTGCGAGTATTTGCAGAAGTTGCCATACTATAAACATATTTTCTCCACTTCATGCACAATGTATACACCATTTACAAAATATAAATTGAACACCCATCGCCTCTTTGAATTGTATACCTAAGTGCCAACCCACGACGACGTGTGAGTGTCGCAACCCTGTCTATGAGGCTCAAATACATTCGTAGTGTAGTTGCACATAGAAAACAGAGTAAATTTAAGTCGCGAGATGTATCAATGTAGCATATGTGCTTTAGATAATCAAATGTACTTCTCATACAAAGTCAATACAAATAGAAAATTGTATTTGTAATCCTAACTGATGAAATTAATGTGACACAATGGCAAGTTGCTGATGTCAATATATCTTAGTAATTAAACTTTTTGTATCCACTTGAGTAATTACAGTTACAATTTATGGGCAAACAGGTCCATTTAAAAACACATTTTTCTATTTTATGACAGTAAGCATAGCTAACATCATAAGCTTTCAAGGCCTAACTTACTACCTTTAGTTACTTGTTTTAAATATTTTACGAACCTTCCCAGAGAAAATAACTAACCGTCTAATGCCCGTTTCAAGATCTGAGTGCCCATTCTGATCCTTGATAAGACGACGATGTCCCTATGTAGACTTCACAGCATCAGTACCTGCTTATAAGCAATCCCAAACACCGTATAAATTGTTTTTTTCTTTTATCAAACTCATATACTATAAGTATTAGTAGCCACACATCTACTTGAGAGACACGGGTTCATTCGAGTTTAGTTCCATCTGCATACTGGCGAATAGGGTCAGTAGCCCAACATTTTTTTTAATGTATGCATCATGTTACATTCTATTATTTAAAAAATTATATCACTATCAAAAAATATAGTCGTTTTCTGCTACACGGTGGCACTAATTATCTATAAAGATGTATGAATTTTTGGACAAAAGGTGTTTTGGGTCAAGGCAATCGAACACCGCCTCAACAGACCCACGCCAAAAACTATCCATTTTGACGTATCACCAAACCCGCACATTTCGCCTCCTCTATTAGAAAATGTGAATACGTCTATGTATTATCGCTAATGGTTCAATGTGTATATTAGAAGAATATAGAATGGTTCAAAAGTTGCTATAACTGAACACTAAAAGTAGTTATAGCAATTTAAGTTTTCTAACATCTACATCAGGTTATAAACGAAGAAACTAAAACATCGATTAGTAAAGGAAATGAATCAATCACAAAAGGTGAAATAGTTAAGTTTTCCAAATAAGCATTTTCAAGACATAATTAGCATTAAAACACTCGAGGTTCGACAATGCGTTTCTCAATAAGCAAGTACTGTAGAAAATGCGTAAATAATTTTTTTTTATGCAAGTAACTTACATTTTCACTACCGTTGCAGCATTCTGGAAATGAATTACCAGATAAGGCGGTGTTTGGAATTGTCTTATATAAGTGACTCAAATGAATCACCTGTGCTTTCAGGAAGTCGGCAAGCTCAAACTCTTTGTCAACATTTGTGCCAGTACCCAGAAACCATAAATCAATAAAACGTTCTTCTTGCAGTCGTTAAATAAGGCTTGTATTATCTGTCAGTAAAAAAAGCAAAAAGAATTTGTGATGTTATTTTAACACATTGCATCAGAGTTTTTGAGAGTTGGGTGGGAGGTAACAAAATAAATGATTTCATAAACTTGCAACTTAATACAAATGCACATAAGGTAACATAACAATTTGATATGTGTAATGTGAACAGATAAATAGCATGGATAACTTTCTGATCAGATACATGAGCTATCTTATATGTTTGTCTTACCATCAGAACTCTTCAGCCAATCCAGAGCAAAAGTTCTACCATCAGATGCATGAAATATTTGTCTGTGAGAAACAATAGCAGAGCAGAAAGACAATATAAGTATACTCAAAATGTAATTGTTCAGATCTCTTAAAAACATATACAATCTCATTCTGCTAGACAACTAAAGATTTGGGCATCAACTTTGCAATTAAAAGGCACAAATTGTGACTTTTAAAATTCAAAATTGTATCAAACCATGCTTATTAGTAAATACTATAAACATAATCATAAGCAGTTTGTCGCATGAACATACTCCGAGTTATTAAGGTGTTTGTTTCGGCCTATATATCATGCTTATGGGTTAGTTGGTTTATGGCAGTTTTAAAAATACGAAAGTGAGCTTATGAAACATAAGCTGAAAACAAAATAAGCCATCTAATGTAACTCGAACAGTCATTAGTCGATGTTTCCTGAACAGGAAACATGATGTCCATACGGTAGCTACCGGCATAGTATAGTTCTGCTAGTCCTACTAACTCACGAACCTGAAAACAATTTATGCATATTTAACGCTACAACTCTTTAACGATTAGCGTCAATTATCTTATACTTTTGTATACCTTATCACGGCTTCTTCCACTGATTATTGTTGTCGGAAAATATGATGCAACGCCTCTTACAATGGAATACATCTGAAATATAGAAGTGGTTTTAGACTTTCAGTGATAATAATACGAAAGAGCATGTGGTACCCCTATTGTAACTACTTACATCAGCAGACATGAAAGCACGATCAGGATCATCTACAATTGGTGAGAGTGTCCCGTCATAATCTAAGAAGAAAACAATCTTTTTATCTTTTGCACGATGTAGTGTTCAAAAGAGTTGAGAGCTGAGGGGTATTTAAGCTGCAAAAGAATGATAATAAAGTACAATCAGAACATAATACCGGATGAAAATATATATACTACTATGCAATCAATCAGTAACATACCATCCAAGAGTTATAAGCTATATCACAGTCATCAGATGCAATCTCAACCCCAAATACTTGACTATCTTTTTACGGAGAGGTGAAGAAGATTGCATGGCATCAAGCCAGCCATTTGCTCGTACATCATCAAGTTTTTTAGGCTTTTTTCTTGGAGCTGACAACATACTCGATGAGAATGAAGTTCTGGACTGTAATCAAGGCAGCATACTGATTGGATCCTTAATCTAGACTTATTTATAACCGCAGAATCAGCTAGAACGAAAGCACTTTTGGGCTTCAAATCCATGTGATGTTTAGATGAGCAAAAAAACTATTTGGTCACTCGCTATCCGACTGTTTTATCAATAAAAAACCACCTCTTCAATGTTTTCTTATCATTGGTGTCTTTACTGCTGCTTGCTCCTTCACTGTTTGTGGGTTTCTCCAAGATGGCATTGACAACGGTGGTTAGTCCAACAAAATAATGTACATTAAAAGTATTTGAAAGTATGCAGTACCTTATAAAGCCTGGTCCAATAAGCTTGATGACAGCAATTTCCCTTTTTCTCAAAAAAAGTGTAACCGCATTTTGCAAAAGTATGTTTAGTTTTGCAATAATAATCCACGACACACCAAATTGACGTGCAATAAATGATTAGGCTCAGATCTGTATAGGGTAATCAGGTCATAGAAGTATCCGAGTTCCGCTAAGGGTGCAAAGTAATCCGGTTGCATAGCGGCCACGTATGCTATGCCATCTGGTCTTTGCCCTACCAAGTTAGGGGCGGAATATCTCGCTGATATTATAATAATCATCACGGCCATAGAAGCTTGCATACCGTAACCCCCAACGGGGTGAATTTTTTTACACTGTATACATATGGATCTTACCCGTATCAGAAGCACCTTCGTAAACAGTAGCATCAGATAGCGTCCGGGCTTTCAAGAGTGAAACTATTTGGCTCAGACTTGCGCGTGCGGGCCGGGGTAACATTGTAACCAACCCGCTATGGCTACAAAAACGTAGTCGTGCGTATCAGGCTCAGAAAAGGCTCAGGTCTGATAGTATGACCATACCCTCTTATAAGGAGGTCCGGTCCTGCAAGTATGGAAGTGGCATCGACCGTGGCTGCAACCACGTGGTCGCCCCGCCAAGATACGAGTTTGACACATTACAGCTCGGCCCACTACAATGGCTCTTCAATAAGCTCGGATAACTTATTTAAATTTGGCATACCCTCTGATATTCAATCCTTGAATTGCCTGAAAAACTTAAAAGGGACACACTTCCGACGTGGCTGGAAGCGTAATAAGCTCATACCACGACGACGCAGATAATGACATATTGACACACAACACAATAACACTCATCTCCAAAATGCAGCCTTTAAAGGCTTCGCCGGAGTGAATTTCAGAATCTGTAGCATCACACAGTTGTTATGGGTACATATTTAATACTTTGGCCCATCGAAACATAAATGGGAACGCCTTTAGCCGAGACATTCTTTGCACTTCAGTTCCGAAAAAACGTAGACATCCGCAATGGTTGCAAACTAAATAGTTTACCCTGCCAAAACATGGATGTTTACGCCTTTAGTTGAAGCTATTCAAATCCATGTGAGCCTCATAATAACGATCGCCCAGTGTCCGCGATGGCTGCGAACCTAACAGGCTGCCCCGCCAAATTGCGGACATTCACAACTTAATATTGAAGGTTAGGATTATTCAACCGAGGTGTTAATAGATGCATTTATGAAACACCCGGCCGACCCGGTTTGTTAATAAATGCATTTATGAAGAACACGTATACCTGGAGAAGAACACGTAATGTATACTGCTACTTTCACAATATTTTTATGGATTGGACCATCTTTAAAAATATTTGGTACCGCCAACTATTTGATTTATTTTGTTTTAAACAGTAGCATAAGATAGCGTCCGGGCTTTCAAGAGTGAAACTATTTAGCTCAGACTTACGCGTGCGGGCCGGGATAACAATGTAACCAACCCGCTATGGCTACAAATATGTAGTCGTGCGTATCACGCTCAGAAAAGGCTCAGGTCTAATAGTATGACCATACCCTCTTATAAGGAGGCCCGGGCCTGCAAGTATGGATGTAGCATCGAAACCCCGCCGTGGCTGCAACCACGTAGTCGCCTCGCCAAGATACGGGTTTTGACACATTACAGCTCGACCCGCCACAATGGCCCTTTTCTTCA
This sequence comes from Tanacetum coccineum, assembly GCA_026074375.1. Taxonomy (NCBI): domain Eukaryota; kingdom Viridiplantae; phylum Streptophyta; class Magnoliopsida; order Asterales; family Asteraceae; genus Tanacetum; species Tanacetum coccineum. The sequence continues at coordinate 12,858 of BQNB010080132.1, forward strand.
ATAGGCTCGGATAACTTATTCATATTCGTCATAGCCTCCGATATTCAATCCTTGAATTGCCAGAAAAACCTAAAAGGGACACACGTCCGACGTTGCTGGAAATGTAATAAGCTCATACCATGACGACGCATATAATCACATATTGACACACAACACAATAACACTCATCTCCAAAATGCAGCCTTTAAAGGCCTTTCGTTAAAGATTATACATTCGGCAATATAAGATTCCAAACCAAGGCAACAAACCGGCATTAGCATAAAAACAGAGTGCAACCACCATGCAAATCCCCAGCACAAAACAAACCACCCATGTAAGTTCACCAACGTCACCTACCGACCACCAACGCCACACACCATTAATGGCGGCAACGAAGAGGTCGGCGACATCGAAGAGTGCGTTAGGTAGCATCATTCAATTCAATTTAAACAAAGAGTAGTATTCAATAATTTGGAGGTTTAAAAAATTACTATTCAATCTCTCCCACACTCTCATTTACCTCTCATTGTCACCATCAAGCCCGAATCATAAACCATAATTGTAAACAAAAAGAATAGAGATTATGAAAACATATACCTCTATTTTTGCAAGATTAATCAGGCCAAAAAAATAGTAAGCAACCCCAACACCAAACAACAATTGTGCCACCAAAACCACCACCACCAAGCAAAGCCCCATAGCGCATATATAATTGCAGCAACAAAGAACAACCCACAATTAAAACAAACCATAAACCCATAGATCTGTTTTTAGAATGAGAGAGAAAAAAAATTGAGAGAGGTGTGTGATGAAAGAGAGAAGAGAAAGGATTAAAAATTGATGAGTCATTCCTTCCCATTAATAATAAATTATTAACAGGGTTTGGTTTCAACCGGGTTTGTCGGGTTTTCAGGCGGAAGCGGCAGTTTCAGGCCGAAATAGTAGTTTCCGGCGGGTTGACCCAACACTCATTAAATGCATTTGGGTGACCCAAGTTCCGCTGATTAATAAATATAATAATGGTTCATGGAATTGTGAGAATACATTATAATTATACTAGCCGGGTACCCGCTCAATGCGACGGCGGGTACCCGGTAACTAATTATAGTGGCGAGCAAACGTTGTTCATTTATATGTTTTTCTAACATAACTTTACAAAATAATAACAAATTTTAATTAAAATAACTATTAACCATACCGATACAACTATTTCACATCCAAATAACATAAGGTTCAAATTAAAGAGAGTAACATAAGTAGTTAACGACATAAATTAAATATAAACGTCAATACAAATGAAATGTAATAGATATTGAAAAAGATAACTCGTTAACAATATAATAATCGACTAAAATAATTAAGAACCTAATTCTTTACAAAAAATATATTTTTACCTTAACGATTGATGAAGATTTGACTTATCAAATGATGTAAGCCATAATGTTAGAACCTATTGAAGTTATAAATTTTTAGATTAAAATTTTAAAATGGATTATCAATGTCAATCATGTATATAAGAACTAGTTAAAGTCCCGGCACTCACGAGCATACACATTAATCAAATTATTTAAATTTATTTTGTTTAATATGCATGCATATGAAAAAAATTCTCGTGTTTAATGTTTTGTAACTGTGATATTAGTACAACTAATAATTATGCACCTGATTTTATATTAAAATTTTCATTATGTATTAATATAAGTGTTTTAAAACCCGGGTTGACCCGGTCGATTGAACCGTGAACCGATCGGGTGACCGAAAGTCAGATTCTGTCAAAAAACCCGGTTGAACCGTGACCCAGCAGGTCAATTAAATAACCATTTTTTAAAACTATGATTAATATCGTTTAATATTTTGTAAAGATTTTGTTAGATGAAAGATTTAACTTTGTCTAACTCACATGAGTGTTGATGTTGTTGTTCAAATGTATTCATTAATATCATGTTGTACACAATATGCAAGTTTAATATGTTTTTCTATATAAACTTTAAATAGTTTTTTATATGTTGTATTTTTAAAGTATAAAGTTTAGAATGTATAAAGTCTAAAGGGGCTATTTGTTTATTTTTTAAAGTTATTAAAAATTATGAAAAATTATAAGTTTTAGATAAGTCCATATAATTTATTTAAAATCAAACCACTAAAGTTTTAACAATTACATCTTTTTTTTAATTTTTTGGTTTTCATAAATTTGACACTTATATTTTTATGTCTTTTTTTCCTCATCAGATTTCTCCACAAAAAAATTTCAATTTTGACCAAATTGATTCAATTTTGGTTTTTTATTGACCAATCAGATCGCACGATTTTGCTTACGTGGCAAAATCAAGCTTTCTGATTGGTTCAATTTTTTAATTCAAAAGATTCAATTTGATAGAAAACTCCGAAATGATGTCATTCTTTTATTATATTAAAAGAATCACAAAGTCAACTTTTTTTATATAAAGCCATAGAGATACATACATTAAATAAACGGTTTTAACAGTAATGTTTCAACCACCTGACCTTCACATTAACTTAAAGACCATGATTTGGTCATGTCACCCACTATAATTCATGAGGCGGTTTTGATATTAATTCTCCGATTTAATGCTCATAACTCCTTTTGACCAAGAGTTACAAACTCTTTTAAATGAGCTATTATTAACAAGAAATGTTTTGGTCCCTTAAAAAATTTAAGACTTCTAAAATATAATCATACGGGTATCCGCCACTGCAACGACGACGGGTACCCTGTGACTATATTATGCGACGAACAAATGTTATTCGGTTAAATATTTTTCTAACAACAACTGTCAAAAAATTGGATCTACAAAATAGAATCTATAGATCTATAAAAGAATTATAAAAACCAAAGTGCATAACATTTATGTACTAAATAATTAAAATACTCCAAATGAAAAATAAAAAATCAACATGACTAACAAACCATGTTTATTTGTATAAATCGTCAACTTGAATTTTATAATTTCATAGTACAAAAATTAAGAACCATTTGAACTTTTATTAAAGCTAAATCAATATCTAATAACGTTATAGGTTCATTGGTATTTAAATAAATAAATCAAAGGAAATGAAAGAAGAAGGGACAAAACGGTTGGAAATAATAAATTAAATGTGTTACTTTCAATAAAAATTTCTTTTTTAAAGTTCGTCTTCTCTATTGAAGTCACCCCAACCAGTCAACCACAAACTATGGCAGACATTGGATAATTATATTCACATCAAAAATCAATTTCGAAATAGAGATACATACTACTAGTATTAAATAAGCGGTTTCAACATTAAATGTTTGTAACCACCTTGACTTTCAACATTAACTTAAAGACCATAATTATGGTCATGTAACCACTATGAATTCATGGTGGAGGTTCTAAGATTAATTGTCTGATTAATTCTCATAACTCCTTTTGACCAGAAGTTACAAACTCTTTGAAACGAGCTATTATGAACACATGCTAGTTAAAAACATATACATCCATGCATCACCATCAAAAAGAGATCAAGCTGCTCAAAATATTCATATAGATTTAACAAAAAGTACATTAGACATGGGAATATTCATATGGATATGCCAAAACCGCTTAAAATCACTAAAAACACACCGAAATCACCTAGCGCACTGAAACCACCTAGTCCACCAAAGCCATGATCATTAGCTTGGTAGACAACAGAGATAATGGCGGCGGTAGCGGCTGACGACACATGATGTTGTCAAAGGTGGCGGCAGAACTAAACGGTAGTGGCGGCAAAATCTGATATGTGAGACGCCAGAATTTGATGGTTTGAAGCAAGAGAGAGAAAAGCGTTTGTGTTTTTAAGAGAGATAAAATAGAGAGATGAAAATGGTGTAATGAATTTTGTTAGTGTGTTAGGTTTTTATACTCAATGAGTATTTGAGTTTGTGGTTTACACTTAAATGATGTTTAATAGATCGTTACAAATAGACCACATGAATGCATTTAAATGGATTGTTACAAAATAAGCCTGTTATGAAATGAAGTGCATGAAGACACTTTAATTTTCGGTTAGGAGGCTTTAAATGGCCCCTTTTTTTAAAAGGCTTTTAATGTTGGCTGTATGCATAAACTTTCCCAAATAAGTAATCTTTTTTACTTAAAATTTTAAGACTTCTAAAAATAGAATGGGCTAAATGCTTTATAAAGTAGTATAGATAATGTTTTAGAAAATTAACAATTTGTTTTCCAAATAATGTCAAGTTGTTAATACAAATAATGTTTAAAAACGTTATTTATATTTTTCGACTTCTCTACGTTTTGATAATCACAAAATGTAAAAACATTTTACGGAAAAGTAAACGTAAAAAGTTATTAGTCGTAAATTTTCATTTCGACGTAAATCACTTAAGGTATGTACAAACGATTAATTTTTTAAATGATAAAAGTCATATCTTTTTGTCCTAAACTTTATATTTTTATGGGGCATTTACATTTATATCCTTACGAAAGTTCAATATTACATCAATGTCCTTCTCACTTTTGTAATTACGTCAATATCCTTTCTAAACATTTGTAATTACATTAATATCCTTTGCAAACATTTGTAATTATATCAATATATTTTTCAAACATTTAAATTCTCATGTATATTCAAAAATCAACATGGTATTTCATTACCCGAGGCTAAAAAATAAATATGAACAAACTAATATATATAAAATTAATATGTTTTTTCATATTTATATCTAAACTTTTGTAATTATATAATCATGTTTTTCATCACTCAAGGCTAAAAAATGTATATGAACAATATAATTATGATCAATATAAAAGATAAATAAGAGATTAATAATAGTTTTAAAATTTAAAATTAATACAATTATGATTTAGTTAATTTTTGAATATATATGGGTATTTAAAAGTTTGAAAAGGATGACTTAGATGATAAGACTGTGTGGGTTGATAAAAAGGGTAAAGAAAAGGTTTTTCTGTTAAGGAAGTTTGGAAGGCTATAAAAGATGAATTTCCAAAAGTCATTTGGCATGATCATGTGTGGTACTCCAGTGTGTCCCGAAACATTCTTTTATCTTATGGGTGGCCTTAAAGGGTAGATTGAAAACTAGAGATAGATTGTCTAAGTGGTTTGAGGTTCCTGATAAGTGTGGCTTGCTTTGTAATCAACATGATGAGTCACATGGTCACTTGTTTTTTTCTTGTCCCTTTTCTAAAAGGCTATGGAAAAGATTAAAACCAATGGCTATGTTGGAAAATGTTAGCAATGAATGGGCAAGTGTTGTTTTTGGCATTGTTTTAAAACCGGCTTCTAATTCTATATGGAGTGTAATTCAAAGACTTGTGTGGGGGTCTGTGGTTTATTTTTTGTGGCAAGAAAGAAATGTGAGAAGAGTCAATAACTTTTTTAGATCTGAGGATTGTCTCTTTAAGTGTATTGTTGAGACTATTAGATTTAAACTTATGGGGCTGAATCTAAAAATGTCTGCTGATGTCTTAAAGGCTGCAAGGATTTGGAATTTAGCTGTTAATAGAGATGGTTTTGATGCTGATATGGTTGATGGCTTCTGATGTTTCCATGTTATCTATGATTCCCTTTTCTGTTTTTAGTTTGGGTTGGGTTATTTGGTTCCATGAGGGGACTAGTTTCTGGAAATGCAATATGTGTTATAATTTCTTTATTAAGGATGCCATATTTTCGTTCTCTTTGTATGTAATATGGGGATTTGTTTCTTTCCTCCAGTGGTTTTTGATGGATGTTTGGGAAGGTTCAAGTATAAGTTGTTCTTTTTTTTCTTCCTATTTTGAGGTTTTTCCCTTTGGGTTTTTCCTAGGATAGGTTTTTTTAAGGAGGCAATCATATTTGGACTGCATATTCTATGCTCTTCCCTTGCAGGTTTATGGTTTTGTTGCTGATGATTTTGGTTGTAGATTGGATGCTACAGTTGAAGTCTTTTTCATGGATTTGTTGTTTCTCTTGTATTTTCTATTATTTGTATTCTGCTGTATGTTTGAGGTTCTGCTTTCTGTTTGAAGTAGGTATATAGTGATGGTTTAGGGGATTCTGATTGGTCTCAGGGTTCCCTGATGATTCAGAGTGTGCTTGTCTTCTTTAGTTAGCCTTTTAATCTCATTTGTAGTTTGCAGTTTTTGTAATTTGAGCTTGGGAATTATCTAATGCCATTAGTTTTTTGTTGCCTTTGTGATAGGTTAGAGATGTGATCCAAACTGTTTTGTTTCACTTTGGCTTGTTATGTAAACTTTGCCTTTTTGGCTCTTTTCTTAATAAATTTACCTTTAAGAAAAAAAAGACTGAGAAGGATATTGATGTAATTATAAAAATGAGAAGGATATTTATGTAAATAAGAAGGATATTTATGTAATATTGAATTTCAGGAAGGATATACATGTAATTCTCCCTTTTATAAATGTAACAAAACCTTTTTACAAAAATAAATTAGACAAAATATTTTTGTAATCAAAGGAAATATTTTATACCAATAAATATTTGAAATCAAATTTTCCCTCAAAAAAACCTGCCTTAGAAAACATTTCTCCACTACAAGACAAAAATAGGAGCGTGCTACAAGGGGCGGCCCCCTGATAGGCACTAGCGGCCCCTATATCGATAAGGGGTTTGTCTTTAGGAGCTTGGGGGGCCGCCAACACATTTCTTTCTGTTCTAAATCAGCCAACACATTTTGTATTCTTTGGTCATTTAACTTGTATAAGCATTTGTTTTCAAGTGATCCAATCTTTTCTCTCAAAGTGCAAGAAAAGAATAATCGTAATCGCCAAGATACGAAGTATTGTAGACTAGTTTGTGCATACGTAACGTTGTTACGATCTTGTTGTATATTGTACATCAACCACATCTCTTATATTCTTGTGTATTAGTTAGATCGGGTAGATCGTGTAAGGTTTTAAGTGAGAAAATACGTGTGTGAGCGGTTAGTATTTTAGGCCTGAAAATACGAGTGTAAGTGGTAGATCGGTTCTAGTTAAGATTATAACTCGACGTTTGGCTTAGTGTCAAAATTTGGTATAAGCTACGTGTATACGGTTTTATTTGTCTAAAGGGAACTTGTTGACATAGTGAAGTAAACTCTTGAGTTGGATACTCGGGGAATGGAGTAGGGCGAAAAGGAGCTTCGTTACCGAACCACTATAAATCTTAGTGTTGTGGATTGATATTCTAACTCTATCCTTTTTTCTTGCACTTAACATTTTATAGTTAATATTGTTTGTTTAGTTACTTAGATTGTTCATATTGTGTGCATCTTGATATCACTTAAACTCGAATCTACGCATTTATATACAAACGTTAATCAAACTTTAAAAAAGCGGTAAACTATTCAACCGTCCCCTTTCTAGTTTCCACAATTGGTATCAGGAGCCTGGTCACCCAATATTTTAAAAATAAACTGTATTTTAAAACTTGAATCGATCTATGGAATCGAAAAAATATTTAGAAAAGGCAATCCATGCAAAGACCACCACTCTTTGAAAGCGATGGATTTATTTATTGGAAAAATAGATTCGAGACTTATGTGAAATTAAATTATCTAGATCTTTGGCATGTTATTATTGTTAGATAATGAAAACCTCGTAGGTATACCTTTATTATTGTTGGTCTTTAGATCATTCATTAAACAAGATATATATATATTAAAGAACAAGATGTATAAAAGAAAGAATTGTTGTAG
>BQNB010080133.1:0-25991 GCA_026074375.1 Tanacetum coccineum
TTGTGCCTGTGCCAGATTTCAAGTCACTCTAAAAGCCTCACACTTAAATGCAGTAAAAAGGATTTTTAGGTACCTCAAATATCAACCTAAATTAGGTTCAATGCAAGAAGCAGACTATTATGGCAAATTCTACTACTAAGGCAGAATATGTTGTAGCTGCTAACTATTGTGGGCAAGTATTATGGATTCAGAATCAAATGATGGATTATGGTTTCAATTTCATGAACACCAAAATCCATATTTATAATGAGAGCACTATAAGTGTTATCAAGAATCATGTTGCTCATTCAAAGACCAAGCATATTGAGATTCATTTCCATTTTATAAGAGATTGTTATGAGAAGAGACTGATAGAGGTTATCAAGATTTACATCGATTCTAATGTTACAGAATTTCTCACCAAAGGATTTGATGTCATAAGATTTAACTTTTTGGTGGTTAGCATTGGATTATTGAATCTGTAGCTACAATTTAGAGGAGGTAAGATGCATTGTTGTATAGTTTGTATAGAATGTTATGTGAGCAGACATATTTTGCCAATGGGGATGTCTTTCCTTTAGTTATTTAGGTTCTAGAGAGTCATTAGAGAGAGATATGGATGGCACTGCAGAGTTTTTATTGTCAAACTTGTTCGATTTTTGGTTAACAAAAGTTAGTACCGACAGGCTTAAAGTTAGTACCGACAAGCAAAGTTTGTACCGCTATAAAACCGTTAGAGACAATACCGGTAGGGGTCTATAGTGTAATTTTTGGCGGTCTCTTCGCCATTGGGGATGCTACTACTATAAATACCTATCTCAATTACACGATTGATCCTTCTTCGCTCTCTTAATCGCTTTCAATTACCAAACCCTAATCATTCATCACCGACGATTACCAAAATCAAATACACGATGGCTGATTTGGAATTCTGTCCTAAGCACAATATGGTGGCCTATTTAGAAAAGACGGATGGAAATACAAAGTTTCATCAGATTATGGACTTTCTCACAGGCAGTTCAATTTATTATGCACTCACTGTAAGTCCCATAGTCTTAACTTCGTTTGTTGAATAGTTTTAGACGACTGCTAAGTCTAGAATAGTCAACAACATTAGTTACATAGATGCTACAGTTGCTGGCAAGCTTGTAACTATCTTAGAGGCATCAATAAGAAGTGATCTTCTTTTTGATGATGCTGATGGGATAGATTCTTTGTATAATCAGGCTATATTTGATAATATTCAGCTAATGGGGTATGAGGGAGACCTAAATACATTAACTTTTAACAAAGCCCTATTTTCACCCCAATGGAAATTCCTTTTTCATACCATGAATCATTGTATTAGTTCTAAAAGCACCTTTTGGGATCAAATTCCCACTAATATTGCCACAGCTGTAATTTGTTTAGTCACTAATCAAAAATACAATTTTTCAAAATTAATTTTTGGTGGCATGACACGACACTTGGATGCAACTAAAAAGTTTGTAATGTATTCAATATTTTTACAAATCTTTTTGAGCAATCAGTTAAAAGATGTGCCTATCCCCTTGTACCACTTTCCAGTCCCAACCCTAACTAAAAAGGTCTTGACATTTATGGTTAAACAGGGTAAGAATTTTTCAAGGAAGGTTACACCTTTATTTGATTCCATGTTGGTTCAACAAACAGAGGATGAGGGTGATGCTTCAAAGAGACCATCTGACTCCCCACCCATACCCTCTCCTCCTCACCCAAGTGAAGACCAACCTCAGATACAGCCTGGCCCATCTCCCAGACCTTCACCTACTACTCATATTCCTGATTCCATTCTAGAGGGTTCGGGTGGGAATCATAGAGGTCAGTCATCTAATAATGCATCCCTATCAAGGAATGAGGATGGTCTGACACTCCAAAGTGTATATGACCTTTGTGTGTCTTTATGCAAACAGGTCACAAATCAAGCTAAAGGAATTAAAGATTTGAAGGCTAAGGTCAAGAAGCTAAAGAAAAGAGTCAAACCACTTATTACACATCACAAAGCCTGGATGAAGACAAGATTGGCAAGGAAGACTTCTCTAAAGAAAAAGGGGGGTACACAAGGAGTATGTATCTAAATAGGGGAGGAAATCTGTCAAAAACTTTCAAGGGTGAACCATCTGTACATAAAGATCCAGCCTTTGATGATCTTGATGATTTTGTGGATGTGGATGATACATTGGACTATATGGAGACTAAGGATGTTCAAGATGAGAGGAGCAATGAAGGTACCGACAAGGGAAATGAAGGTACTGACAAGCAAGATAGAGGTACTGACAGTACAAAAGTTAGTACCGATAGGCAAGGTAAAGGTACTGCTGATCAAAATGAAGGGAAAAGTGTTACTCAAACACCTACTCTAATAACACCTACTCCAACAGTCTTTGGTGATGATGAGACCATTGCACAAGTCCTTATTATAATGAGTCAGAACAAGGAGAAGCTTAAGGAAAAGGAAAAAGGAGTAGAGATTAGGAATGTTGAGGAAACTGAGAGACCAAGGCCTACTTCAACAAGATCAATATTGACTTTGAGACCTCTTCCCAAGATTGATCCAAAAGATAAAGGCAAAAAGAGGATTGAAGAGGAAGATGGATCTGATACTGAATCAGAAGGCATTACTAAAGCTGAAAAGAAATTTAAACAGCTTGCTAATGATGAAGAAGTGGCCAGAAAGGTTCAAGAGGAGTAGGAAGCTGAAGATGAGAAGAAAAGGTTGGCTGAGGAAGAAGCTACAAAGGCTGCACTCTCTAATGAATATGATTTCATTCAGGTAAGACTTAATGCTGACAAGATACATGCTGAAAAGCTTCAAGAGGAAGAAAGAGAGATATATACTATTGAGCAGAGAACCAAATTTCTTCATGACACCATTGCTACCCAAAGAAGATTTCTTGCTCAACAAAGATCTGAAGCTATCAGAAATAAACCTCCTTCAAGAAATCAGCTTAGAAACCAAATGATGACATATTTGAAGCATGTTGGAGGCAAGAAGCATTCTGATCTGAAGAAAAAGAGTTTTGATGAAATACAAGTTTTGTATGAAAAGATAAAAAGGTCTGATGATAGTTTCATTGCTATTGGTTCTGCTGAAGATGAAAAGGTGATCAAGGAGATGAATGAACAAGCTGCTGATGCTTCTAAGAAGAGTAAAGAAAGATGACAGTGTCAAGGGAGAAATTAAAGAAGAGAAAGGTACAAAGAAAAGAAAGAGTAGTCATGTGAAGATGATTGCTAGGAAAAGACCAAGACCATAACCAGATGATGATAGTGATGATGAACACAAAAAATGTCTAAGGATTGTTACATTTAAGGGTACCATAGATAGTGAAATTATGGAGAAAAAATCTTTTATTGCTAGGTTGCACAAGGTTTCATCACCAGATGGGAATTACCTTGTTGTCTACAGAGTTAATGGGCACTTCAGGGCATTTAACTATCTAATGGAGGTACTACACATTTTTGATAGACAGGATTTGTTTCATTTATATGACTTGGTGATGAAGCAGTACTTAAAAATCACACCAAAAGATATTGAGTTGATTCTTTGGGGAGACTTGAAGATTATGATGGAATCCTCAACAGAAGAAAATGATCAAGGTGATTTCTGGAACAATCAATAAGAATGGGAGATTGTTAGATGAAGACTGTATAAAGCTTGTAGAGTTTGCATACTAGAGCTTAAGGATGGGACAATCATCTACATGCTAGTTGAAAGAAGGTATCCTCTCTCTAAGGAATTGTTGCAACAAATGATTGATTTAGGATTGGAGGTTGGAGAGGAAAGTACTGTTGCACTACAATTGGTGAGATTCATTAAGCAACAGCTTAATGAGGAGTAATGTTAAGAATGGAAATAAGAAGGGTTTTGGTGTTGGCTAACCACCACAAAATAAATGGTCATCAGTTCACCATGCTTAACAGGCATAAGAACTAGCTAGTCCATAAGCAAACGGCTTATGGTAAAGACTTCTCAAATCCGTTTATAGTTGACAGTATACCAAAAATTGTAGGGTTCTCAACTCACCTTGCTTCATACTAAAGAGTTGGCTAGTCCAGGATCAAATAGTTTCTGGTAAAGACATCTCAAATTTGTTAATAGCTGATAGTTTGCTAAAAACTATATGGTTATCAATGCACCATGTTATGACAATGAAGCATTGACTAGTCCAAAAGCAAACGACTTTTGGTAAAGACAAGTTAAATCCGTTGATAGTTGATAGTTTACTCAAAACTATAAGGTTATCAATTCACCTTATTGTTTACAATAAAGAATTGGCTATCCCAGAGCAAATGGCTATTGGTAAAGGAATATCAAATCCGTTAATGGCTAGTAGTTTGCCAAAAACTACAAAGCCAACTTAGTTAGATATTGATGTTGCTGTGTTACTGAGAAGACATGTTGCTGATAAAGATGGATAGCTGAAGATGTAAAAACTATCAAAGATCAAGATCAAGATTTGACAGAGTGTTTGGATACATCCTCCAAGAGATCAAGATGTTTAAACTGAAGAAACATGAAGTTAAACAAGTTCAACAATCATGTTTAGGGGAGGATTATTAGGAATTATTCATTCCTGACTTAGTACCGCTAGTTATATGACTTAGTACCGTTAGTTGTAATTAGTACTAATAGTACAAAGTGTTAAGTACTGATCAGTTAGTTAGTACCGTTAGTATAAAGTAGTTAGTACCGTTTATGAGATATGCATGAGATATCTTAGGAAAGGATATGCATGATCTTTATACGCGTTTTGTAAAGCCCATTAGGGTTTCCTTAGTCTATAAAAGGAACCCTAGGCATAGTTAGTAGATATAGTTCTACACAGATCATAGAGATCGAATAGTAATCATAGTTTGTAATCTGTAACCTAGGCAGATTCAAAGTTTAATATAAAAGTTCTTTTGTGATATTCAATATTGTTCTTCTTAGCATTATTGATTAGATTCTGCATAATCAATAGTGTTTACTCAGTGTTTCATTATTGTTGCTTTAGAATTATCTAAAGGAGCAAACTCTTTGCAAGCTGAAGGTTAAGATCTATTCAGTAAAACGACCCAACACGAAGTTTTACAACACTCCTAAGCAGTGTACCTAATCGTTGTAGTGTATAGGCAAGACTCGGAGGGTTATTATCGTTCTCTAGGAGAATAGTTTGGGTAGGCTCAAATTATATGGTTACTAAGGTCTAAAGGTTAAGAGAAGAGTATTTTTGTGTTTTTATATTTTATGAAAGCAAGTAGGCCACCATGGGCTCGTGGGCTTTCTAACTTGGGCCGGGCTTGGCTTATCTTGGGCTTGATGCCTGAAACACGGACAAATTAGATAGTAATCCAAGCCCGTTAAACCCGACTAGCCTATTACTTAACAAGACTAATTATGACTAACAAGACCGATAAAATTCTTGTTTGACTTATATAAAATTAAGGCTAACAACTTTCTTTCTTCCATCTTTTTTCTACATCTTATTTCTTGCTTATTTGCTTATATCCAAAAATGGTTAAGTAGTATATTTGGGATCCTACATGTGGTATCAGAGCATCGGGTGGGTTTAGTGGTTTAGTTGTGGTGGTGCTTATTAGAGCTTTTTGGTTCGACTTATTTGTGTTGTTCGCTTATTTGGCTTATTTGTCTCCGTTGGTTTTATTCGAAAACAACAAAGCTATCAATTTTTTTTCTTTACACAAAACCTTAACTAATATTTTTAAAATATTACGTGGCTTAGTAGTTTTCTTCTTTATAGCTTAATCTAGCATATTTTAAGCTTATTAGGTCACGAATTATTCTACAAGTTTTAGGTATTTGTGTTTCCAACGTACCAAAGCTTTAAACTTTCATTACCAATCTTTAAGTAGCTTATTTTTAGTCCTTGTCGTAGCTTATTTCTTTGGCTTAAAAACTTATTAGTCGAGCTTATTACAACTTTTTGTGTGGTTTTCTTTGGTCACGTGGGTTACCAAAAGGATAAGACAAAGATCCAAGTTTTTAGCTTCAAAGGACAAGAGGACGTTTTTTGTTTGAGGGTTAACCGAAATATACATATCTAAGGTTGAACGAAATATACAGGTTTAAGGTTAACCGAAATATACATGTCTTAGGTTAACCGAAATATACATATCTCTTAGGTGGATCGAAATATACAGGTTTAAGGTTAACCGAAATATGAAATCTTAGTTTGAATGAAACATACAGGGTTTGGTTAACCAAAATATACAGGGTTTAGTTCTTTCAACCGAAATATACACCTTTCAGGCGAAACATACAAGTTTCAGGTTCATTTCGACTTGTTTTGGGTTTTTCGGGTTTTGAATTTTGGTTGTTCGCGGCTCTTCAAACGACTATCATTTGAATCGTGGTCCTTTAACGATCATCGTAACGTGTTTATTTTTTGTTGATAATTGTGACACGAATCCTCGAGAAGAAAAAGACTTCCGTTTTTTAAGATATTCTAACGAAGAAGAAAGGTGAAATGGGCGGGAAGAATTTTTCTAATTTATTGAAAAGATTTCGAAATTTACAAGATTGGTCCCTGGACTTCAAGACCAATTCATATTCGTCCTTCGTTTGTTTTCTAACCCTTAAAGTTGAAACTGTTTTACACCGTTAGTCCTTGTTTGTGTTTTAATCAACCGTTAATCCTTTTAAGTTGAATGTGTGGTAACCGTTAGTCCTTTTAGCATCAATCGTTATCAAAACAAGTCAAATACTTCTAATACAACAACGATTTCACCAACAATAATTCCCAACAACAATCACTTTACCTACTTATGATCCTACAAATCATTTTCACTTTATAACACAACAATCATTCATCATGACGACTCCACTTCCCACATCAAACAACAATAGCCAGGTGCACAATGACATCATGGCGTAGGTTCCAGAGACCGTCCACCAATGCTTGCAATAGGTAGATATGCATAGTGGCAGTCACGTTTCATAAGATACATTGACACTAGGCCTAACTGCAAGGAATTAAAGCAATGCATCTACGATTGTCCTTATGTAATGAATGAAAACTTAGTTCCAGAAAAACCAACAACAGCCACAAAAGAAGTAGTACCTGCACATACTATCACTGAGACATACAAGAACACTACTCTTGAAAAACATGCTTACTTTGATGTTGAAGCTGAAGCAATTCATTTGATCTTAACTGGAATTAGTGTCACATCCCGATGATGGCGGAAACTCGGGAATGCAACATAATGATCAATCATAACACAAGATACAAAATAGAGAAAACTACATTGCATAAACTCCAAGTGCTATGAAGACCATCAACCTTGAACAAACTCAAGTGATGTCCCAAATCGCAACTAAAATCCACAATCTCTTACAATTATTCCAATGCCCTCACAGGGGACCAAAATCCAAACTTATTCCATAACATCCAAAACTAGAATCAAAATAACAAGCAAGCAAGACTTCAAACGAAATTCCACTCGGGATACTTCTAAGTCTGCTATCAATCACCAAACTATTCCTCTTTTACTTCACCTGAAAATGATACTCGAAAACGTCAACAATAATGTTGGTGAGCTCGTAGGTTTGACCTTAAACCCAAAAGTTGTGCCAATACTTCAACAGTGGACAATAGTGCTATATGACAGTGAATATATGCAAACAACTCTAGCATCGCCGCTAATCAATAACCATATGTCACTTACGCACCTAAAGGGCCTACCAGCTGGAGCACTAAAATTAGGGCAGGACCACACACAAACCTGGGTAGGCGTACCCATCCGCTCCAATAATCACACAAATATTGGGTAGGCGTACCCATCCGATCCAAACAATCATGCAAATACTGAGATGGGCGTACCCCTCTGATCCAAACAAACATGCAACACATAATATTCACATGGCAGTCATAAGCACATAACTTGTCCCAAAAACAAAACCACATTTCGCACGGATCAATTCAAAACATTTCAAAACACATTTGAGTATCATTTTCCCTCAGGAAAAACAGTAAAAAGTGGGGCTACGAGAACTCACCTCAATCAGCAATCAAAAGCAACCGCACAATCTCAACTAAGGTATAGCACAAACAATCTCAACGCAAACGCACAACAGTACCTGGCAACGACCTAATATATACCCACTTTATTAATACTCGTACAGAATTATCTCATTGTACAAGTGTTCGTCTTTACTCCCCCAAATTCCTCATTTTCATCCTAAAATCCCATTTCAACTTTATATCATTCCAAACTCGTTGAACGTTAACTTATTACAAAAATCACCATCTTATTACCAAAACCTTATCCCATTATCAAAACTTTATCTCATATTATGGTTGTGTGGTAATTACGCAAAAACGACTCAAAAACACTTGGGCAAAGTGCGACATCAATACAATATAGCTCAAATGCCTCAAATCGTTGAACGAAACAATCGACCAAAATACTCTGCTGAAATCCGACGAAAAGAAATGAGTAAAAACTCAAAAGCCGAATATAATTAAATCCGCATTTCCGAAATCGATATGATATATATATATATATATATATATATATATATACTTAATAATTTAAATAAATAATAATATTTTATTATTATTTTCGTTTTATTATCGGGCTAACGGGGTAATTACAACGTCTTGCTATTTCAATATGTCCATGACCAATAGCTTTTACGTCGACACTTAATCTTCCATGAGAATCATCCTTTATTTCTTCAAATCAAATCGACACAACGGCTAATAATATTAAATATTTAAGAAAAGGTTTCGAGGAAAATATATCTTTTGTCTTGCATTAAATTTTTAAGTAAAATAACTATTTATTATTAAAAGGATCGTTTGCTTAACCGAAACAAACTTAAGGCATGATTGTTGGTTTAACCACACAAAGGGTTGTGTTGGTTTTTATAAGATCAGATAATAAATAACCTTTAAAAGATTTCATATATACATTTTTATATTAAACCGGATTTAAATGTGGTATTGGTTAAATAAATATTTTATTTATTAATTCTGTTTCTGTGTTTATAATAGCTGTTAAAAGATGTGGTTGGGTTTGCAACATGCACTGAATTGAGGGAAAATATGGAAAACATTAAATAAACAAATAGGTCATGCCGGGATTTTTATAAACTGCTACGTTTAATAAATCTTTACAAATCTACTTTATTCATTATCTTGAAAGGTCTTATGAATTATTAAACCGTGATGACCCGATAATCAAGCGTAAGCGATAATTTTAGAGATTTCATCTATCTAATACGCAACTTTAAAACGTGCGCCTGTTTTTATAAATGAACTTTCTATTAAACCATTTGGGGATATCCGGGAATGTGTCGAATTATTTAGTTTCTTCAATTTTTATTATTTTTCGACTTAATTTCATAAATGGTCCCTGTAGTCTGTCGGGTTTAACGGAAATAGTCCCTAAACTTTTTTTTTCCCGGATCCTCTCCCTGTGGTTTCGACCCGTATCGGGTTTGGTCCCTTGACCACAAACTCCGTTAATTTGACCGTTAAATCTGTAATTTGACTGTCACGTGTAAGGGTAATTATGTCATTTCCCTTGATTTTTTTTTAAATAACAAAATAAAAACACCTATACATAAAACTATTTTACCAACCACACATATTCATCTTTTTCTTTCTACTCTCTCCAATTCATTACTCTCTTCTACCACCACATAAACATACAGCCATTCACCACCACAAAGAACCCCCTTTATCTCTTTTTCATGAGTCAAAATCTTTCTTAACAAATTTAGACATTATGCCCACAACAACCACCACAACGATCAGACTACTTATTGGCCAGCCGTTGTCGACGCGAGTCAAACGTAGATCTGGTGCTTTTCGTCAAGTCATGTTCCAGATTCGACTTGCAAGTGGTTAGTCGAATACTAAACGGAAAAAGGAGATAGAACACCAAATGAATATCCCCTTTCAAATGTTCTTGTAATCTATGAGAGCAATAGTTGGAATGTTCCACGTCACAAGCTTCTAGATCCATGATGTTTTGATAAGCTATATATTTGCTTCACTTTTTGTATTTTGATGTTTTTTGATAATCTGATGTTTTGTGAGTTTTTTAAAGATGGTTTTTGTTCGAAATTAGTTGATGTTTATGGGATTCTTGTTTCATAGGAAGTGCGTTTCTATCGTATTGATTTGATTTGAATGTTTTGTGGCCGGAATTATTTGATGGTTGCCGGAATATGTGTTCGTCACTTTGTTGCTTAAGATGCTCTTTGTGCTTAGCAGCTACTTGTAGTTTGGTTTTTAGTTTGAAAATGATATGAACTTGTTATAGCAGCTACCAATGATTTGTTATTCAAGATTTGGTTTTTTAGTATGAAGATATGGTGAGTGGATTATAGAAAATGAAAAAGGGGGTTTTGAATTTTTCCTAGGTATGGTGTTTCTTGAAATTGGAAATGAAAGTTAACGAAGAGGGTTTCTCATTTGGGTTCTGAGCAAATGCTACGTTGTTTTTGTTTTTAATATGGATTTTAGAACATTTGTGTGTGACTGCGTATTTGCTTTGCCCATGTTAATGTAAATTCAGTTTCTTAGGTGTTCTTGAATTTTTGGGTCATAATTATCACTAGAATGATGGCTAGAAAATTAAAGCGGTGGTCGAAATACTTTTGAGGTGGCCGGAAAAAATGAAGATCAAAGAAAATGGTGGGTGTTTGGTTTGAATTGTATATGATTATTGTTAACAATATTAATAAGGGTATTTTTGTCATTTTACTTTATTAAGCATGTTTTCTACCGGTCCACTAACAAAAATATTGGTCAAGGGACCAAACCCGAGACGGGTCGAAACCACAGGGAGAGGATCCGGGAAAAAAAAAGTTTAGGGACTATTTTCGTTAAACCCGACAGACCATAGGGACCATTTATGCAATTAACTCTTATTTTTCTTATATAATACTTGGAAAGTATTATATAATTAAACCATTTTAGTTTGTTTGTCATCTTTTAGGGAACACACATTTGGTGTACCATATACGCTTCGAGTTATCCTTTTGGGTGGGTACCTTAATATATAATTCACGGTATGAATTATATACTCGGTTATTTTTCATTATGTAAAATATACTTAATATATACACACCTAACGTTTTACCTTTTTGATTTATTTATTTAACCAACCACCAAACTATTACGACTTTAAATCTAAATCTTTTATCAACGTGTCGCGTTGACATAACAATTCATCGGGAAACCCAAACGCATTACCCTAGGCTAGTGAGACTTAACTGTTGAGACTAGTTGCAACTTCTTGGTCGAGCCGTTTCAGTTTCCGTTTCGTCTTGTACTCAATGTGTACATTCCCGCCAATCATTCTTCATCATCGATGTGAGTTTATAGCCCCTCTTTCACTTGTTTTACATTACTTTACAAATCTCGGGGGAGAATACATGCTCAATACAACTTGTTTACATATATTGGCGTTTACAATATCAATTTACAACTATCTACCCATTGGTTTACATACTTGATTTTGCAATTCATTACAAACACAATTACATGGTTGATTTCAAATTGGTTTACATACTTATTTGCATAGTTCGCTATGAATACATTTCTTTGACTTATTTATTGTCACGAATGCATACTTTACATTTAGAAATGATTTTCGGATCACGATTTGTTTGGCTCCTGCGGGGCCAACAAGCAAACATGCCCGGGTGTTGCGATGGAACACCCATGATGGGAACACATTATTTGTATCACTGCCCGAATCGGGTACATACAACAAGTCTACGTCACAGTGTCATGAACTGTAAATCACTTGGAGGGTGAGCGCGAATGTTATTAAATAGATCTATTTGGGATCGATAATCCCCGTTCGAGTGATTAGCTATCACTTGGCAAACGAACGTTATAGCATGTTGGCTGCGCGTATGTTATGAAATCGGATCTATCGGATTTTACAATCCCCTTTTGGTGATTAGCTATCACCATGTAAACTACGTTATAACATTCGGATCAGGTCTTGGGACCTACAGGCCCCCCGACACATACATACTTGGAGACACTTGGTGACGTTAAATTTGTCATAGCATTATTATAAAAATCTGGGATAAGATTGGTACTTTTGGTAACATAAAATGGGTCGTGCATATTTTATAAATCTTTTACATGGTACTGTGATGACACAGTGGATAAATAAATTGTTGAAACTTACATTCATATTTAAACTAATCTATGAACTCACCAACTTTAATGTTGACACTTTAAGCATGTATTTCCCTCAGGGAATAGATCTTGTATTATTTGATGTGCATTGAGTCCTTTACATTCAAGTTTTTCCATGTGATGCAATTTAGGGAAACTATTATTTTGATTTCAGAAAATCAACGAGAAATTGTTTTACAAACGACACCATTAGAGGTCGTTCTCTTGTGATCTGTGCTATTTTATTTATGAAGTAACGCCACCGACATATTTCCGCTGCGACACATTTTTGGGGGTGTTACAAATTTAATGTAAAACGACATTCCGGATAACTTTTTAGTTTTGACCGAGACCCGAAAACAGTCAGAAAGTGACTGAAATGCCCTCGCAAAATTATAGAAACAAGAAAATAATTAAATTATATTTAATTAACACTATTTATTAAATAAAAATATTTAATAAATTAGTCAGGATTTTATTCAAAAGCGTTTGTTGATAACGCAAATATTCGAGTTAAAATTCATTTTTTTCGGACAAGGCACAATCAGGATATCAAATAAATAACAAATATTTTTATAAATATTATAAAAATATTTATGAGATGACGATCAGTAAATTCTCATTTTTATGGAAAAATAATTTGAAAAACAATGACGCAAGTTTCGTGACTCGAATCGATCGTTAACTAGTTCAAACGAGTCCCAAACCAATATTTACCAAAAGTTACACTTTTGGTCCCTGTGAAAATATTTACAAAATTTACCCCCATCTATTTATAATATGTCATTTTTTATAACTTTAATGGTTATATAATAATATGAATATATATATATAATATATATATAAATAAATATATATATATATATATTATATTATATTATATATATAAGTTATAATTTTCTTTTCATTTCATTTTATAAAAACACACACACATACATCTCTCTCCATCTCTCCCATCTTTTCCGGCCACCGCCGACCGCCGGATTCCGGCAACCACCGCTGCCGTCGCCGGAAAATTTTTCCAGCGGACTTTTCCGGCCGAATCCAAAAAGATTCCTCGTCACCCGATCTACCCATCTATCTATACCATGCGCATCCCACGCGCTGTCACCACCCCACCACACCCGCCAACGTCCACCGCACGCCTCTCACACCATCGTCATCATCCCCACCCCGTAACCCTCATCACAACCACCATATAAGCGTACGTTTGGTTTTGTTTCACTGAAAAGGGTGCGTTCGGATTTGTTATAAATAAGCACTAGGGTGCGTTTGGCAGCAAGAGTCACCGCAAGGGTGCGTGTAGGTTTGAGTTTTGCACCAGTAGAGGTGCGTTTGGTTCGTCACATCATAGGGTGCGTTGGTTTGGTCTTGACAGCACCAACAAGGGTGCATTTGATTGTTCATTAGCACCATAGGATGCGTTGGTTTAGTGGCAGATTAGGGTGGGTTTGATTTGTATAAAAACGCAGCAAGAGTGCGGATGGTTGTCATAGGCAGATTAGGTGCGTTTGGCTTTGTAGAAAGCAACTAGAGTGCGTTTGGTTCTATATAGAAACAAGATTAGGTGCGTTTGGTTTTGATGTAAACACCACAAGGGTGCGTTTGGCTTAACAGAAAACGTAGAGGTAGCTTTGGGTTGAGTAGAAACGACCATAATTGAGGGCGATTTGGATTTTGTCTGATTAACATTAGTTGGGTTGCTTTGGTGTTGGCAGAAATTCGCACAGGTGTCGTTGGGTTGTGCAGGAATGTAACTAAGGTGAGCTATAGTTTTTAACATATTATGCCATAGTGTGCGTTGGGATATAGCAGAATTGCACAAGGGGTGTGTTTGGTTTGGTTAAACATCCCATAAAGGGTTTTTGGGTTAACAGACACCACAAGGGTGCGTTTGGATATTGGTTTAACACCATAAGGGTGTGTTTGGTTTTAGAGAGAGACACAAAGGGCGCGTCTGGTTTAGCGAAACAACGAGGGTGCGTTTGGATTATATAAATCAACAATAAATATATCGTAAAATTAATAAATATAAAAGTAGATATATTAGTGGTTTAAAATGGTTAAATAAATGTAACATTTAGTACTTGGTTTTAGTTTATATATAAATATATATATATATATATATATATATATATTTAAAACACGCGGATGTTTGAAATATTGATTTCGTTATTAAGTGGAAAAACATTAGATTCTATAAACATGGGAAACGATATATAAACGAAAATGTCATGGTGAAATTTATATAAATTTCTATATTTAGTAATGTTTTACTAAACCTCTATGATTCTAGAAACCCGGTAAAAGGGACTAAGTTATCTTTTAAAGATATATTAAATTATAATTGTACAATAACTCGACAACGAATAAGATTTATACTTTTACAAATGAGACAACGATTTTAGCCACGATCCGTCAATATGACGAAAGATTAATTTATAAAATATTATTTTATAAATTCCTGACGAGAAGGTAAAATCATAACTTTTGTAAAAAGCTTTACAAACATCGGTTGTTTAATTCATAACTTTAAGACGTGTGTCTACTTTTATGCAAGAACTTTTTATTAATTAAATTGGTGTTGAAATATTTTGTTTCAATTATTTTCTCACGTGCCTTATATAATACATATAAAGTATTATATACTTTACATAAATCTTTGGATTGTCTATCGTCGTTATATAATTCACGGTATGAGTTATATAAGGGTTTATTTTTCATATGTAACATATACAGAATATATTACATACTTTGCGTTCACTTTCATTAAATTAATAAACCAACCCCCAAACATTACAACATCAAATCTAAAACTTTTATAAACGCGTTTGCGTTACGAAACCATTCATCGGGGAAACCCCAAGTACATACCCTAGTAGTGATTATAGCCGTAGATAAACGTAACTTCTTGCACGTGCATTGGTTTTCCATTCGTGTTGTGCTTAATACGTGCATTTCTGCAAATCGTTCTTCATCATCGAGGTGAGTTTATAGCCCCATGTTTTACTGGTTTTACATATATTTTTAGGGTGAGAACATGCTTGTTTACAAATGCATTTACATGGTTGATTACAAATTGGTTTACATACTTATTTATATATCTTGCGGTGAGATACAATACTTGGTTACACTTATGGACGCGTTTTGGGGTGAGAAACATATGCATGGGTTTTTACAATTGGAAGCAAGTGGACATTTTTACATTATGATTACGTGTTTACCTAGGTAACAATACCCAATAAGCCCATTATCATGAACTGTTAATTATGGTATAACCAATTGGATTAGTCTCAGTAAGCGCGAATGTTATAAATAGATCTATTTGGGGGTGACGCCCCCGTTCGGGTGACTAACTATCACCGGGAACGAACGTATACCATGTCGGATTTGGGATGTTCCGGGTAGAACATCAATACGGGCAATGTGGGTAATTTTATATTGCTATTTATTTATGTCGAGCTTCAGTATCACGAGCTTAGGAAAACGTAATGAATTTTTTTGATGTTTGCATTTGATGCATTATCACGAGGGAAATCTTGCGGTCCTACACTTATACATTTTTACCATACATATTTGGAATATTTCGTGATGGTTTTGATTATCATGCATACTTTGAACAAAGGTGGTCCATTTATACATACGTTTTTGGGACTATTTGGGGATTGAAATGGTCATGCATATTTTACAACTCTTTGAATTACAACATTCATACATACATTTTGGGGAACATACAAGGATCGAAACGGTCACACATATTTTACAGAACTTTGGTTCAACATTTTGTTTACAGAAACCTATGAACTCACCAACTTTAATGTTGACACTTTTAAGCATGTTTTTCTCAGGTGAATTAGATGCTTGGCCTATTTGATGTGCATTGGAGTCTAAACTGACAAGATTTCAATCATGGATTTCTACTTACATACAAATGATCAAATCTCGTTGTATTGCTTTCAAGCTTTTTATGGTGATGCAATGATGGGACCAATGTTATATTAATTTCAAGAAATGCGGAACTCAACCTGTCGTTGTGGTGGTCATCGACAAATCTTTCGGAAACACATCAATAAATCTCATACAACGGAAATATCACTCAATTTTGGTTCATCTACCTTTGTGTTCATTAAGGTTTTCACGACTCCTTGAGTACATTCACCATGAAACCCAAACCCCCCATGAAGTATCTCATCACTCTTCCAACGGTATCCTAACACCCTTCTATGACATACTATCGACAAACTTCCTTTTGGACAAACCATCCATTCCCCAATGACATCAATAGCTCTTACGACTCAACAGGTATCAACGAACTCCAAGGGTTATGAACAATTCGAATTAGGAATAACCAAAACGAATATCGTCAAAGGCTAGATTGCATATAGGAGTATTCCACTATGTGGAAGTAGAGTGGATCAAATGAGCATAAGAATCATTTGAAAGAAAAGGATTTTCGTATATGCAACGAGTGAAAACGCAACGAAAGAAAATCAACAGACGTACCACAACAAATGAACACATAAAAAAATATCAATACGAAAGACGAAAATTCTTATACCAATTGATTCAACTTACTCGAAAAGACCAAATTAAATATGTTTTATAAAATCAATTTAAATTAAGAAAGTCACTTTAAGTAAAAAAATCATTTTAAATAATAATAAAATTGTCTTAAATGTAATCTTTGAAAAATTCATTTTGGTTGTCATAAAAAAAATCTAGAGATGGTTATCTAATGGTATATCATACCTTACCACTATGAATCACTTTAAACTAGCTTTTTATAATAAAATAAAATTTATTAAACCACTTAAAAATGTTTCATATTCCTATTTGTACTAGACATAGAGATTTAAACATTTTTTTTTACAAAAGATCTTTATAAACACAGTTTTCTCAAACACTAACACAATACTTCCAAAGAGTTTTTATAATTAGACATCAATTATGAAATATGTTACTCAAACAAATGACACCATAATACCAACAAGGATCGTAAAACACCATACAGACTCTAACACAATTCTATTGTTTGAAAACAGAAAGAAAAATACATAGAAACCATCTTACTCAAAATAAAATTAATATGAACTTCATACAAGAAAACTCATGCAAGACGTTAGTACCAAAAGGAAAATGTTAGGTCTTATCAAGATAACGATCGACAAAACAACCTAAAAAAGCATTGAAATATAACGTCGCCAAAGGGTTACAAAAAATTCAAAGGGGATATCTAAACCAGGGAGAAATAATCCAACACTAATATGTTAGAATAATTAGTGCTTAAGAATGGTTTTGATACTCATACAAGTAATCAATGCAACGAAAGAACTAACCAAAAATGCGCTTATATCTAAAGTGCAGATTTCCGAACAACCACTATACATCGAGACATCGAATAGGAAAAATCAGATATCCTTACTAACAAAGTACGTTGAAGGGATGTTAAGCTTAAACTTAGGAAATCCGAAAAAACAACCGAGCAAATGAGCAACCTCTATAAAAGCAATATTAGGTATCTGCAATTACTAGATAAAAGAGAAACTTACTATCTATACAACTCTACTTAACATATCCTCTAATTAGGGTAAGAGAATAAAAATTATCTAACCATACAACCATCCTCAATAGGATTGCACATAACATCTATACTACCATCCACATTACCATCAACAAACAAGCATCAATCAATGCAATCATGGTCACAAGTCCACGTGTGTGATGCCTTTATAATTATGTCGGCCGCCATAATTATAATTGCCTCCTTTCACACGTGTACTTACTTCCAAGACTACACATCTCAATGATCACTCACATATAAGCACATATACCACATTGCACATCTTAAATCACTACCACATAACACATAAAGGATGCTCCATCAAATAACTACTTACTTATATCAAAATAAGATCGAAAATGACATGAAGGAACAAAAGTCTCGCAGCGCCTCCAAAATACCAGATATTCGAAAGAATTAATCAATAACAACGTGACGAGGTAAAAGACGGAATAACCCTATGCTGGGCCTCGCATGGGTTTGACTTTGCCTCCGCAAGAATCACCCGACTCCGCGGGTCCAGCCCTATTACGCGCATCCGACAAACGATCAACTATCCTATCTCTTTCGGTTCCACAAGAGGCTCCTTATAACGCTTAAGTCCAGTTGGGAAAACGGTTCCCCAACGAGACTTCTTACGGGTGGGGGAAAAACATAGCTAAAATACTAAGAAAGTAATACATATCATATCAGATAATGGTAGGCAAAATAACTAAAATGACAACTTAGCAAAATACGAGATATATAAGCTATGCAAAAATAGAAGGGAAGCATAGCAGTTATAGTATTAAACACTTAAGCCCTAAATGCATCTACATGAAGGACCCCTAGGTTATAGTCTAGGCTCAACCACCTACTTCTCTATAACCAAAGGCTCTGATACCAATCTGTCACACCCCGCCAAGGCGGAAACACGAGGCGTAACGAGAATGGATATCATCACAACACAATGGCGTCTATATAGAGAGAACTAAAATGCAATAAATAAACAAAACATAGACACATAGTGTCATGAAAATATCCAAAACAACATGATAAAACAAAAGGCGTCTTATATTGATGAAAAGGGGGTTCTCGCCAATATCAAGACATGCAACATCCAAAACAACCTAAACAAATCAATCCAAATCATTCAATAAATGCAAAACATAAAACTAGGAGATTAAACTCCGCATGCAGCCTATGGTCTCTCTAGCCACTTCTCTTAGTCTTAACATCCTCATGATGCTCACCTGAAAATGATGCTTAAAAACGTCAACACAACGGTTGGTGAGAGTCATAGGTTTAAGACACACAAATCAATCTTTAAAATCCAATTGTAAATTACTGTGATAATAAAGAAAACATTGCAGGATAATAAATGAACTACCATACTGGCTAACATGCAAACACACAAACAACCATAACTAGGACGAAACGTGTCCCCTTATCCAACGCATATCTCACCATAAACGGGTAGGAATGTTACCCTCGATCCAACAACTCATAACACTGGGTAGGAACGTTACCCCCGATCCTAAATATGTCACTTACGCACCTAAAAGTCTACCAACTGGAACTTATACTTAGGCCTGGACCAACACAACATTGAGTATTATTTCAACCCTCCAATTAGATTTAAATAGGTAGAACCACTACCCTCGAATCGGAATCACAAAAAATTGAATCTTATTTCAACCCTCCAGTTGGATTTAAATAGGTAGAACCACTACCCTCCAATCGGAAACACACAGCAATGGGATAGGCGTACCCCTCCGCTCCAACCAACCACACAACAATAAAGCACATCACATATAATAACCACATAATTGTTCATGCCTCAAGTAAAACCACATAATCATAGCAATTAAAACTTTTCAAACCACAAGCATCATTTCCATCCCAATTTTAAAACAATGTAGAAAGAGAGACTATGAACCTCACCTGGATACTCAAACGCAACATCTAAATCTCAACAAGCAACTACACAAACAAATAAACACGGTTACACGCGACCAAGCTAAAATCTCTAGTCCATGTAACACACATATGATGGATGTCTAAGGGTTTAGTTAACTATCATGGGTCACCCCGACACCATGCCCAACCTTAACCATCTCATTAACACTTTACACTAGCTACTTATAATTAACTCAAAATTGCAGAATTTTAGTGTCTCTTTACGTACCCAAAACCCTTACTTAATAACCTTTATAAATTATATCAAAAATCATCTATGTTATTTTATGTGTTCTCTAACTACCATTGGATTTCCAAAAGCCATTTACATGCACAAGTACTCCTAAGAAAATCAAACTTCAAAACAGTCCCAATTCGGATCTGATTGCACACTAAAAAGTTTGGACTTATTAACCATACTTAGACATAAAATTTGAAGGTATCATTCTTGGTTTTCTTTATATACACATGGAACTTAACTACAGTAGAAGGGCCAAGCTTAATTCAAATTTTAAGTTAGGGTTTTACCCTCCTAAACATGATCTAAATTTGACCCGTATTTACTGTTTTGACAACTTTTAGTGTAACCAACGTTTGAATGACTTCCCGACCTTAAAAACTTTCGAGGCCGGATTTTTTGGAAATTAGACTCTTTTGGATTATTCATAGACTCCAAAAACATATCAATATTCGTTTCTATCATCAAGATATCATCAAAACAACACAGCCCTAAATTCTGCCAAACCTTAATTCAAGTTTTAACACGAATTAAACTTAACCAATTACACCAATAAGCTCCTAATTAAATCCTAATCATTATAACTTGTTTATTATATCATTTATTACAGATTTTATGAAACCCTAATTATCCATCATAATAATTATTACATGATTTAATGATAACTAATTAACAAAAGCTTAATTGAAACATACCTAAACCTTGATTCTTAAACAACAAATCACCTAGCTTGCAAAAATAATTTTTCTTCTTTTTCTTCTTGGTTTGTTCGGCCGAATAATGCACAAGGGGGGAAGGAATTTCGTTCTTAGGGTTTATTATTTGATATATATATTAATAAGATAATTCCCTTAATTAGAGTTGTAGTATAATTAGACTTTATTTCCTTTTTCTTTTCCTTTTTATCCTAATTGGCAAAGATTTTTGTAGAAAGGTTTACCAAATTGGCAAAGATTTACCTTTTTCTTTTCCTTTTTATCGTGTTTGCGTAAAGATTTACCAAATTGGCAAAGATTTACTCATAAACTCTCTCTGACTAACTCATTATCAACCCCTTTATAGGCTATTTGAAGTAACCACTGATGGAGTAAACACGATATACCATACTTGAAACTAAAAGTAGAATTCCCCGTTCTTGTTACTTAAGCTTGCACTAATGTTGGAATAATGGTGTAGAGAATTTGTGTTGCATTCAAATCTCTAAGTACTCTATACTCACTAGACAAAGTATGAGACTTTCATCACCTCTTGTGATTATGCACATCGTCTTCTACGTGTGACACGAAGTACTACAACATAACTCCTTTAAGTGATAGTTATCCAGATCTTCAACTAACCAACCTTGAATTTTGGTATAACTAGACAATCCAAGTCTTCAACTTAAATCTTAAGCCTGGGCAAGTTATCATTGAAATCATGCATCCAACCAACCCCAACTTTAAGATAAAATAAGACACGCCTTCGTGAAATTCAACTTTAATCTTGAATAAGTGATACCCATTTAACTCCGTATTCACTTAGAAAAATTAATACCAATTTTAGCCTTTAAAATTAAAGTTCCATGATTCTTTTTAATAATCGATCCTGGTCTCGTCACAAAAATTGTTACTATGTCGTTTAAAACCCCAAATATAACCATTTACCAACATGATATACCAAAAATTAGTATTATCAAACTTAAGCCCCTAATCACACAAATTATACAACTTTCGGATGCCATTTGTAGTCCAAGTATTATTTCCACATTATATTTCAATGCAACCGGCCACGTTTGTCTTTCAGTAACACATGACCCATATTAGATTAAAATAATTGGATAGGATTTATAGCCCAGTAACTAACCCGAAAGCAATCCTAATAATTAGGGTATAAGTAACCATTCAACACTAATTATACTCACAGTAATAACCTAATCCTCTCAAAATATCCACCCCCTTCTTATCACATTTCCCTCAAACAAAAGCAGATCAAAAACTCATTTGTGGAAACTAGAAAGGGGGTTGAATAGTTTTTACCGTTTTAAAATTAAAACTTAGATTGTCCACTTATGTGAAGTCAATAGATATACACAAGTGTATATGATAGCGATGTAATAAATAAATAAGTAAATGCGAAATATAAATAAGTAAAGATAAGAAAGATCAAACCGATGATACAATGATTTAAAGTGGTTCAGCTATGAAACTCATCTTCGCCCTACTCCACTCCCCAAGTATCCAACTTGAGAGTTTTCTTCACTATGTCAACAAGCACCCTT
The DNA here is from genome assembly GCA_026074375.1 of Tanacetum coccineum. Taxonomy (NCBI): domain Eukaryota; kingdom Viridiplantae; phylum Streptophyta; class Magnoliopsida; order Asterales; family Asteraceae; genus Tanacetum; species Tanacetum coccineum. The sequence continues at coordinate 22,146 of BQNB010080133.1, forward strand.
TAGGCAGAGAAAACTGTACACGTCGCTTACACTTTTTCCGGTACTAAGCTAAATACCGAGTTCTACTTCGAGATATAACCAATCTAAAATACTACGTATTTTAAGGCCTAAAATACTAACCTATCATATACATATGATCACACAACACAAGTAGACAAAGATGGATAAATATCACACACGCGATGACTCGATTAAACTAATAACACTTGAATCTTGATGTCTTTGTTTGTGTTCTTCACTAAAGGGTGGAATAATTATATCACTTGTAATGGATTATAGAACAAGTATAATGATCAAAGAATGTATAAAAATAAATATAAAAGAGAGAAATATATTAGAAAAGGTTGTCTAAAATGAAGACATGAGGTTGCTATTTATAAGAAACATTTGAAATTCAAATTTGGTCTAACTGTTAAGTCGCACGGATCCATGGATCCCCCTAAGCCTGGATCCGTCTTTGGTTTAGGAAGATTCATGAGGTACAGCTGGCACTTATTTTGTATTTTAGTGATTAACCCCAAATCTTAACAAAATATTCTTATTTACTTAAAAATTAGATTTATTAGATTCATCTAGAAGGAAAATATTTCTTAACATATATAAGGAAAGATTTTCTAGATTTGGATAGATTTGGAAAGATTGTTTCCATTTATGGTTAATCTTATTTGATTAATATAACTAGCTTATAATTAATCATGTGTTTACTTAAAATCATTTGATTAGAAATTTTTTATGCAAATGATTATGTTTGAATGCAAAAAAAAGATATATTTCTTTGATCATTAACTACGCTTTATAATGCCATATTCATACCATAAGTGATTTGTCGTCATCAAGTAAACTTGCGACTAAATAACTTGTTTACGTAGTATGGCATTATATTTGTTATTATCAAAACTCGAAAATCATTAAATATAAATATCGTTTTTTTGTGAATATTTGTATTAACATCATTCATTTACAAAACAACATCAAATCAAATCATTGATACCCTTTTCTTCATATATCTTAAACGAAGCTTAAAGATGAATCTTTGAGTCTTAAACGAAGCAAAAGCGAACCCTTTATTATCTTTCGGCTTATGTAAACCGTACACTAAAGAAGAAGAGCAATGGATTTAAGATCCTTTGGAGGGTCTCGGGTAGGTTTTAACTTGTTTATGTGTTTTCTTGAAACAAAACAATGATAGATTATAACAGATTTGTTATTAATCTTTCAATATATTAGAATATAAAAGAGACTTCTTCTCACAGATTTATGGTGTAAAAGTGTTCAAAATATGTAAAGATGTTGGAAGGACACAAGGTTAGATAAGAATGGATTTGTTTGTGGCTGAGATGTGTTCGGGTGTTGTGGTTTTTGTTATGCCTTCTGTTCTTCTCCATCTTGTCTTTCTTTCTTTAAGGTTGATTTTTCATAAACTTAGTTGAGTCAACTCGGTACATACCGAGTTGACTCAGTTTAGTTGACTCAATACATAGAGTTGGCTCTGATACCAATTTTAGAATATTCAATAATCACACATCAACTAAAAGAGAGTAGATAGAAAAGATGATGGAGGTGTTTGGATATTACTTGAAAGGATTTCTTCTTACACACATAAAAAACATACGCCCACACCTTCTTTATGTGAAGAGAGTGTTCTTTATATAGTCCAAGAACCCGAGTTGGGCCTTACTTCGGCTTCCATGGGCCGGTTCTTGGACCACTACATGCGTAATATATATTTATCTATTACAAGACTCGTGAGATCGATAAAATTGTCACTTCACTAAAACTGAATTCCCAACAATCTCCCCCTAAGGGACGATCGTTGAGATCTTATTAATGATCAACACTTTCTGAATTCCTAACACAAATTAACTAGATTATGATCTTGTGGAACTTTAAGAATACTTATTTCAAAATTTCACAAAAGTGAAAATTTTGAATAATATTATGACATATGCAAAACACCTATTGGAGACAGTCATCTTAAACAGTTTTCTAAACTGTAAAGTATTCTTATTCTTTTAATGTGTTATGCAACTATGCTTTCAAACCAAGCATGTGTAGCAATGTCATCATCCATGGTAAAAACTTACCAAGACTATGATTGCGTATCATCTCAATAAAAAGAAAGACTAGTGTATACAAACAACACTATGCTAAAATTCCGTAAACTCTTCTTTGATAATGTTTGATATCACTCAAACCCAAGGTTTGTTGACTATAATAATTTCACTATGATTATCACAATGTATATCCATAGCTCATCATTACTAAGTCTAGTAATGACTTCCTAATCCAAACAACATTCATCAGAATGTTCCTTTTAATAGTTATCTAATATCTTTTAATTAGATTCCAATGCTGTCAAATCATCTTGCACTCATGCAAATTATACAACTAATCCCATATACAATATAATGTACATAATAAATCCTTTAGTGGGACTTAAGGCTTCTATTTATGTGTTTAATCTCATCAAGAGAGATAGATCATTCGAGTTTCACTCAATGATATTTTATATTGCATTCAGACTTGATTCACCACATATATTTAATCAATCAAACATATATACCAAGGTTGTATGTTTCATTTTCAAAAATACTTATAAGAAACTTTATTTCTATCTAAGGGATAAATTCTTGCTTAAATAAAAAATTATTTCTAATGTGTTTAACAACATATTTGATTTTAGAAAAATAAAATAAAGTATTCCCACTTGCTTTTATATGTACTCATAAGCTATCTTATTTATAATTAAAAAACAAATTCAACAGGTGATTGAATTAAAAATTAAACTTAAGATTTTGTTCATTAGATGCATGCTTTTAATCCAAATTTGGATTCTTGCATATTTGTATACTATGTAAAGATTATTTTGGATTCATAAAACCTCTTTCGATTATACACCATCCTCGCAAGATAATCATCTAATAAAGAGTTTTGAAATCCAAATGTCATATTTCTTTCCATGAAAACCAGTATGACAATTTAATCATCTGTACATATATATATTGCGAGACTTTATTTTCAGCACCATTTTAAGTGCGAGAACTGCGAGAGCTTTCAAAAACATACATGCATGCCTTCAATAATTGTATTTTTGTACATATGTTCTAAAAAGAACAAATATATTTAAAAAAACATATTTGTTCAAAAGAATTTGATGAGAAATTGGAAATACAAATTTTTTATTTGAAGGTGTGCATGTATGTTCTTATAAGGCGTGAAATGACAGTATTCCGGTTGAGTGTAAGGTTTTTGTGAAAGAAGAGAAAGAGTTCATGATGGTACAGAAGAACATGGGTAGATTCTTACGATTATTGACGGTATGTATTTTCTTGATTATAAAAGAGGTTCTCGCAGTTCTCGCACTTAATATGGTGCTGAAAATAAAGTCTATATATATATATATATATATATATATATATGGGGCTAACTATGACTGGATTAATATGAAATAGTGACTCAACGATGACATGGCACAAACAACGATGACATGGCACATATGAGACAATAATTTTAAATAATTTTCAAATTTATAATTAATTTTGCATTTAATTTTGAATTTTCGGATTTGTACTTCTTTTTGCATTAAATTTCAAAATTTTTCTAAAAATATTGGCAAGGTTTGAACTCGCGACCTATAGTTAAATTCCAATCAGGTTTACCAACTAAGCCAATCCGTCATTTGTGTTTTTATATCCAAAACTATAATAATATCTTCTAAAAAACCATGTTGATATCTGATTGTTAGTTTTATATAATAATAAGATATACGATATAATACCACAAGAGCAATTAAGAAAATTCCCTAAGGAAAATTCACTCTTAAAAGATATATATATATATATATAA
>BQNB010080134.1:0-30022 GCA_026074375.1 Tanacetum coccineum
ATTCCGATTAATAGTGTTTTACAGGGAATAAATGATGTGTGTTTTAGCACACATCAAACTCCCCCACACTAAGCATTGCTTGTCCCACACGCAATATAAATAAAACACGCCTGGAAATAAATAATTAAATCCACTTTTAACTTATGACCCCTCACAATTAAACAAGAACAGAAAAGGTCTATTAAGAAGGTTCAAAAATCATTTATTTCTAAAGCGCCCCCGTTTTAACCACTTATTTAATAATAATAGATAAAAACTAAGATAAAAATTCATAATTTTTTTTAAAAGGCTAAAAGAACGGGAGTTCGTCATCCTTGACTTTTCACAATTCTCAAACTAAGCTTAAAACGAAATCACAGCCAAATATAAGATTAGATGCTAACACTACTCATAAATGCTAATTGTGTAAGTAAAAACTTTAACTTTTCGCTCATATTATTCCTAAATCCTCCATGGATTTTATTATCATTATTGGTGACAAATAAATTAAGTCCTTATTTATATAAAGTAAACCCGGTTTAGACCACAATTAGTTTGAAATCCTTTCCTAAAGAGACGATATGGTGAGAATAAAGTCCACATTAAGGTTCTAATTTCACATGATTTAGGGGTTATCCTTTTTATTTCATCCGAAATAACTCAACTACGAGTCCAGAGACGGAGGCTTTATTTAGATAACCCCGGAGTCAAAATTTGGCTTTATACTTATTATTATTGCAACATTATTAAACCTCGGTCCTTTAGAAGGCTACAACATCGGTTGTGAGCCGGCAAGATGCAGCAAACATATTTCGACCTCGGTAATTTCCTTGACCTTTTAGAAGGCTGCAACATCGGTTGTGAGCCGGCAAGATGCAGCAAACTTTTATCAGTCTCGGATTATTACTATGTGCCTTATTTAGAAGACTGCAACATCGGTTGTGAGCCGGCAAGATGCAGTAAACTTTTTTCAGCCCACAGTTTTATTATTATTTTTATTTCCTCCACCCTTTAAACGACTGTCACATCGGTATGCGAGCCGACCATGATCCAGAAGTCTTATTTCGGCTTCGGTTTATTACATAATTATTATTATTATAGCCAAATTTCAAGTCATGTGGTCTTTTAACAACTGCCACATCGGTATGCGAGCCGACCATGGTCCAGGAGTCTATTTCCCCACAACACTGACAAAACCTCGATGTGTACCTTACTTTCACCAGAAGGAATCTCTACAAAGTGATTTAAACTAAGAATCGCAAAAACCTAAAGCAACTTTATTTTATTCAACAATTATATAGCGTTTATTAAGCTGGTGGGAGCAAAAAATGCACAGTACTTTATGAGCTCTAAAGTTCACCCAAACTAATCCATGCTTAGCATCAACTCATATAGTTAACTCTATCATTTTTAGTTCTTTGCAAAAATTTAAAGTTAAGCAAACGCTAAGTCTCGAAAGTAAGGGATAGCTATAGTTCAAAACTCGGTCAAAGTCAAAAGAACCTTGTTCTACGGGCTAGCTTATAGTAACATTTTTATATTTTTCATATCCATTAATTTTTTTTTTGATTTATATTTTATATATATATATTTATATCATATATATATATACTATATTATATATATATATATTTATTATATAATATTATATTATATATATCATATAAAACATAAAAAATTTAAAATTTTGGTCATATCGGGTGGTTGCGTTATATTACGCGGAACACAGACAGGCAACGGGTATGATCAAATTTCGATATAAATCCCCCCACACTTAGAATGGAACATTGGCCTCAATGTTCAAAAATGTCGGGTTTTACCCCCACACTTAGGAACGTAAAAGGCAAATGCAAAAAATTCCAAGTGTAAAAGGGAAAACCCAATTAATATACATGATCAGGATTGAGGATTCCAAAATACGCAAAAGATCGAAGACCGGATGATTGGAGGATTGAAAACAAGCACGGGTCTTCATGATCTTAAGGAATCCTGTAAAAACGGAATCACATACCATAGAAAGAAACACGCCCCCACCCTTGGGCTATAAAATATCATACTCACTTATTAATCAAGAAAATAGAAAGAAGAAAAGACACGGGTTGCCTCCCGAGAAGCGCTTGTTTTTGTGCCGAGTCTTGAGCCTGACTCGACCCCGAATTCATTGGTCCATGAGGGAGCTAGTGGAAGATAAAATCTCCATCAGACTTTCATTCAAGTGGTTTGGATAAACATTAAATTTCATGAAAGTTCCACTCTGATAAGATACACCCGGCATAAAAGAATGATAAATGGAGATGCCGGGGTTAAAAATGGTATCTTCATTCCCACATGAGAGAAGATATGGAGGAACAACGAGATACGTGAGAAAAGCAAGAAAGATCCATACAACAAAAGCGAAGAGAGGAGATTGGTCATCCCTTATTGGTACATTCTCATTAGTTGTAGAAACGTTCTCACGAATCCCGGGGTCAATAGAAGTCAAATCTCCCGGATCGGGCTCACTCTTAAAATAGAAACATTCAAGATCCGGATGAGATATGATGTGAGCGAGTTCATCGGTGAACTCCTCATGATAAAAGTCACTCCTATCGACAGGAGGAAAAGGATTGATCAAAAGATAAAAAATGAACGAATCATATTTAGGAAGAGAAAAATCAGCATGAGTAGTGGTACTTAGAACGAATCATATTTAGAACGAATCTCAATTTATGAATCATACCTCTTGGGTCGTGAGGTTACGAGACTGAGGGAGGATTTGGATAGGGGGGGATGGATATGGACATGTATGGGTAGTGTTAGGACCCTGGAGCGGGGTATGAGGACCCGCCAGACTGAAATTGTTGTTACCCGTACTAGAGTCGATAGGATTCGGAGGCGCATAGATGCCTTCGATGTTGACTTAGGTTTAATTAAGCAGGATGCTACTAGGGTTAGTGATGATGTCTTAGCACTACAGGATGATAGTGCTAGAGACCGAGAAGAGAATATGAGGTTGGAGAGACGATTGGATGAGCTTGAGGTTAGTAATACCTTGGCAGCTATGGATCGAGACAAGATCAAGAGGGAGTTTTTCAGCATGCGTGTTTAGGTATCTGGATTTATGTTTGAGGTTATGAGGAGGGGTGTCGTGGAGGCACGCCCTAGTGAGAGCATTGATGTCCTAGCAGTTTATGGAGATGCTCACCACTCTGAGCCACAGGGACCACCTGATGGCCCCTAATAGACTTTCTTTTATGTTTTCTAGTGTAGGGCTTTTGTATTGCCACTAAACTACTAGTATCAATTAGTGGGCGTTATGCTGACGAGTGTATTTTTGTCATATTTTGTAAACACCGTAGCTTATGAAAAACTCATCTTATGTTGTAATGGAAATTATCTTGCTTAATGAAGTATCATTTGTTACCATGGTTGTTTTTGTTCATATCCTATCTCATTTCTTTTATTTTTATCATGTATCTCAACCTTGCATATTATATGGATTCTTATTGGATTGCATATTTGTATTGTTGATAGAACCATGATGCCTAGACGATTGAGATGAAGGGATGTTGAAAGACTCGTGGCTAATCGGGTAGCTAAAGCTATTGCCGAGTATGAAAGAAATAGAACCAACCTAGAAGGAGATAATGCTTGAGGAGCTGGAGGATCAGGAGGAAATACAGGAGGAGATATAGCACTGGAAGTACATGGGTGTTCGTACAATACCTTCTTAAACTATAAACTTCATTCGTTCAACAGAACCAAATGTGTTGTGGGACTGAGCCACTAGTTTGAAAAGATGGAATCAGTGTTCGAGATCAGTAAGTGTGATGAAGAAGATAAGGTTAAGGATTTTGTGTGCACCCTAGAAGGTCGTGCTTTAACATGATGGAATGGCAATGTCTATTCTTGAGGGAATCAATGCTGTAAACAAAATTCCCTTGAATGAATTGAAGACTCTGATGACGGCTGAGTACGGATCGAGAACTGAAATCCAAAAAAGGAAGAAGGAACTGTGGAATCTATCTATTAAAGGGGATGATATTGATGGGTACACTAACCATTTTCACGAGTTAGCAGTGATGTGCCCTACTTTAGTGACACCTGAGTACAAAAGATTGAGCGTTATTTCCGGGGACTTCCTAAGAGAATTCAAGGAAATGTAACCTCTTCCAAGCCTGCCAACGTTCACGAGGCCATCTGTATGGCTCGTGAGTTAGTTGATTAATCGGTTTGATCTAAAGCAACGAGAATCAGCGAAAGCAACAAGAGAAGGTTGGAAGACCAACAAAGAAATAACAACAACTGCAACAACTCCTAACAACATCAGCAAAATCGAAGGCAAGAAGTTACCAAGGCCTATATGGCTGCCTAGCCGAGGGAAGGGCTTATCAATGGAACTTATCGCTGTGCAACCGATGTAATTTGCATCACAATGGTTAGTGCCCTCCCAAGTACAGAAAATGTCAAAGAGCGGGTCATCAGGAAAGGGACTGCAGAGTTAAGACTCCCGCGACTGGTAGCAACACACAACAGTCTGTGACATGTTTTAGGTGTGCAGAAAAGGGGAACTATAGAAACAAGTGCCTTAAGAGGAAGGACGAACAGAATGAAGGTGCTCGCAGAAGAGCTTACGTGATGGGGATGGAAGAACCTTAGCAAAATCCGAACGTGGTCACGGGTACGTTCCTACTCAACGATCATTATGCTTGTATTTTATTTGGCTCGGGCGCCGACAAAAGTTTTGTGTCTACTGCTTTTACTATCTTTATTGATATTACTCCTATTGCAAATAGACACTAGTTATGAGGTAGAATTAGCGGATGGATGAGTTGTAAGCACTAATGTCACACCCTGCCAAGGCGGAAACGCGAGGCGTAACATGATAGGCATCATCACAACACATTGATGTCAACAATAGAGAATAACTAGAATGCAACTAAATAAAATCCAAAGTGTTATGACGACACCTAACACAAGAGGGGTCTTGTATTGAGGTTATTCGCAAACCTAATACATAGACATAAAACTAAATCTAAACATAACAACATGATTATTCAAATATCTAAAGTACGAAAAATATGAAATGAAGTCTCTAGAAAGAAGGCTCCATAATGCAGATTTCCTAAAGTCTCTCTAGCCACGCAAATTAACATCCTTAGCCTCACTATGCTCACCTGAAAATGATGCTTAATTGCTCAATCAAATATGTTGGTGAGAGGGAATAGGTTTTTTTTAAACCTAATTATACTCATTTTTATTGTGATTAACAAAACAAGGTAGGACAATAATGAACTATCATGACCTTACGCTAGCATGCAACAAAATCAAATCAACACATTCACACACTGGGTAGACGTACCCATCCGATCCCATGGTACCATAACCAACACTGAGTAGGCGTACTCATCCGATCCTAAATCGATACCATAAGTATCACTGAGTAGGCGTACTTATCCGATCCCAATCAATATCACAAATCACACTGAGTAGGGATACTCATCCGATCCCAATCAATATCATAAATCACACTGAGTAGGCGTACTCATCCAATCCCAATCAATATCACAAATCACACTAAGTAGGCGTACTCATCCGATCCCAATCAATACCAACATGTAACACATAGTCATATAATAGTTCCATTGTAATGTTTTATACGCAAATTTAAAAAACCTTTATCACAGCAATGAAACATTTCAAAACATTTGCATCATTTCCATCCCAAGAAAAACTTAGAAAAATGAGACTATGAAACTCACCTGATGCACATCTACTTCACAAATTCCTCACAATCAACTAAACACAAATAAAACACGTGTTACACGCGATTAGGCTAAATGCCCAAGGCGATGTAACAATCAATTGATGGACTACTATGACTATATTGTGATTATAAACCCTTTACCACACTTCCCATACCTTACTTATATACCCTAATACACTTAATCTATTTATTCGAGTTTTCCAGCTTTTTGACAGAATTTTGTAGTCACTTCATGACTACAAATAAAATACTAAATCATCAAATTGCCTTTCTCTACTGCATTCCCTACCTTCCCAATGGGTTATGAACTACTGTGATTTATAAAAAAATATTGAGTCTAACTATTTTTTAAAAATTCAACATCACAAAGTGTCCAGAATTTGACCTGATTCGACTATCAAAAAGTTTAGCTTGATCAGACCCATTTAAACACTTAGGAAAAAAACCCTAATTATTATACCCAAATCTATATTTAATGATCATAACATCATAATTACAGTATTTTTACAAAATCTTAATCCATCAATTTATTTTTTACATATTTAATACAATAATAAAAACATAGATTTGATTACCCGAATAAAGATTTGACAAAAATTAAGATTTGGAAAGATGATCAAACCTTGATCTTGAAAGCTTAAAAAAATCACCAATGGCTGCTAGGGTTTTGAAAGAAGTCGACACAAATAAAAAAAGGGAAGGGAATACAGATTTTGGCTTTTATAAAATACTGATTAGTTTCCTACTTGGACTTGGGCTCCCCCCCTCATTTTTCTCTTGTTAAACCGATCCAACAAACACCCCTTTTAAACAATATATATTTTTTTATAAATTCTTTATAAAAATTCGTCCATTTATTATTTATATAAATTTTTAATTTTTTTTCTTTTGCACTTCTACTAAACTATTTATTACATATTTACTTTAACCTTTAAATAAATACTAAACTTAAATTAAAAACACTTATACTACTTATTAAATTTTTCCTAAGCTATATTTATTAATTACAACCTAATTAAATTATAAAACCTTAATATACTAAATAATCTCATTCCGAAATTAACGATACACGGTACGCTAATTTCACAAATGCCATAATATCCAAACGCATTAAAATTCTAAAATCACCATCAATACGAAATGAAATGATTAAATCATTCATTCCTACCAACACAATCACATATAATAACACGTATCTTATCACTAAACCAACCCAATAGAACGAACCGTTACATAATCAATACAGCATAAAGCTAGGCAATTTAATTCTAACGGTTAAACTAACCTCGCTAAATCACGGGTGTCACAGTATCCCCCCCTTAGGGAAATTTCCTCCTGAAATTTAACTAGTACTTTCATCAACACGATCAACAACCAAATTCAGATACTTAGCCTTCATAAAATCCTATCTTTCCCAAGTAAACTCAGGTCCACGCTTAGAATTCCAACGAACTTTAACAATTAGGATCCTACTAAGTTTCAACTTCTTAACTTCACGATCCATAATCACTACAAGTTCTTCGACAAAACGAAGAGTTTTGTCTATCTTAACTTCTCCTAATGACACATGCAAATTTGCATCCGCCAAACACTTCTTCAGATTTGACACATGAAATGTGTCATGCACACCACTCAACTCTTGTGGTAATCTTAAACGATAAGCTACATGACCTATCATTTCCATAATCTCAAATGGTCCTACATACCTATGTGCTAACTTTCCTTTATTCCCGAAACGCACTACACCTTTCCAAGGTGACACTTTCAGTAATACTTGATCACCAACTTCAAATTCCAAAGGCTTTCTTCTAGTATCGACATAACTCTTTTGGCGATCTCTAGCCGCTTTAAGCCTTTCCTTAATCAATACCACCCTTATCAGTTGTCTCTTGTACCAACTCTGGTCCAATCAACTAACTTTCTCCAATTTTAGCCCAAAGAACAGGCGACCTACATCTCCTTCCATACAATGCCTCAAATGGAGCACATCGTATACTCGAGTGATAACTATGGTTTTAGGAAAACTCAGCTAAAGGTAAATGAGTATCCCAACTACTACCAAAATCAATCCCACACGCTCTTAGCATATCCTTTAAAGTCTGAATGGTCTGCTCACTTTGACCATCTGTTTGAGGATGATAAGCCGTACTCATATCTAGTCATGTTCCTAACGCTTTTGCAACGTTTGCAAAAACCGCGAAGTAGATCTTCCATCACAATCTGAGATGATCGACACCGGAACTCCATGCCTTGCTACTATCTCATCAATATAAATCCTTGCCAACTTCTCATCTTGTAATCTTTTTGTATAGTTAAAAAATGGGTTAACTTAGTCAGTCTATCGACTATTACCCAAATTGTATCATGCCCACTACTTGATCTTGGCAACTTAGTGATAAAATCCATGGTGTTTCTATCCTATTTCCACTCAGGTATCTCATGCTGTTGAAACAAACCCGAAGGTCTTTGATGTTTTAGCTTTCACCTTTGAACAAGTCAGACAATTGCTAACATAGGTAGCAACATCTTTCTTCATACATAGCCACCAATGCATATCTCCAAGGTCATAATACGTCTTATTCGCTCCTGGATGTACCAAGTACCTTGATGCATGAGTATCGTCCATAATTATTGTCCTTACATCACCTATCAATGACATCCCATCCTCGGTCAATAAAATATAAACCACCATCTTCTTTCTTTTCCATTTGTTAGTCCAGGCCATGCAGCATTTCTGCTGTCGCGTGCCCTACCTTGGACGCCTTACCTTGAGCAGCCAATATCTTGTCCGTAATGCTTGACCAAATAGTCATGGACATTGCTCTTACTCGTCTTCGCGTTTTTCACTCTTTCCTTCGACTGACGCATTCAGCCCACTACATATTCCCTTTCACGGATGGTAATGAATCTCACAGTCATAGTCACTAAACAACTCAATCCATTTCCGTTGGCGCACATTTAACTCCTTCTGGACAATTTATGCATAAAAAACTCTTAGATCGTGTAGATATACAATTTTCGTCCGTTCATTTTGTACATAGTAATGACTCTCCAGGTTCGTAAAGCCAAAGAACACTGCACCATTTTGAAATCGTATGTGGTATAATTCTTCTCGTGAATCTTCAGTTGTCGTGATGCATATGCAATTACCTTGCCTCTTTGTATCAATACATATCTAAGTCCTTGGTTTAACGTGTCGCAGTAAACTACAAAATATTCTGATCCACCAGGCAATGAAAATATTGGTGCATTACATAAATTATCCTTCAATGTCTAAAAATGTTCCTATTGTTCCACGTCTCACTCGTATTTATGATCCTTATGTGTCAGTGAAGTAAGGGGTTTAGAAATCTTAGAAAAACCTGCTAATCCTAGAAATGATCGTATCTCAGATGGCGTCTTAGTTACTTTCTAATTATTCATTGCTTCTATCTTACTAGAGTCCACGTGAATATCATTGTTGTTAACTACGCGACCAAGAAAACGTACTTCTTCTAGCTAGAATTCACACTTGGAAAACTTGGCAAACAACTTCTCCTTTTTCAGCAGCTCCATAACTAACTTTAAGTGTACCTCGTGATCCTCCTTAGACTTCGAATAGATCAAGATATCATCAATAAACACAATGATAAACTTGTCTAAATACGGCTTGCACACCCGGTTCATTAAGTCCATGAAAACCGCTGGTGCGTTAGTTAACCCAAAATGCATAACCGTAAACTCAAAGTGTTCATACCACATCCTAGATGCAGTCTTTGGAATATCTGCTTCGTGCACTATTAATTGACGATAAGCGAAACGAAGATCTATCTTAGAAAAATAACGTGAACCTTGTAACTAGTCGAACAAGTCATCGATCCTAAGGAGATTCTTGATGGTCAGCTAGTCCAACTCTCGATAGTCTATGCACATTTGAAATGAACCGTCCTTCTTTTTGAACAACACAGGTGCTCCCCACGGAGAGTGACTTGGTCGAATAAAACGTATATCAAACGAATCCTATGGGTTATGAACTACCGAATAGGGTAGCAACCGAATATCGAATCAAAGGCTAGAAAACATCTAAGGGATTTCACATATGCAAATAGATGTGGAGAAAATGTCATAATAATCCTTAAAAGAAAGGATAGAATATATGTACCGATAGAAAACGCAAACGAAAGATTCAACAAGCGTACCACGACAAAAGGAACACATAACAAATAACAATACATATCAAGATTGATAAATGAAAAAGATAGAATTCTTATGCCAATAATCGACTTTACTTGAAAGAACCAACTAAATATTGTTTTAATAAAAAAAATTATTTTAAAACAATAAAGAAAGTTGTTTTAAATATAACAAAAAAAAATCAAATTTAGATATAAAAATCGTCTTAAATATATATATTTTTTAAATTCAGTTTAACATGGTTGCCATAAAAATCCAGAGACAGTTATTTAACGGTGTATCGCATCTTACCCATATAAATCACTTTAAACATACTTTTCATAAAAAATAAAATTTATCAAAAACAAGCATATACACATATTATCATATCTTATTCGTAATGATTATCTTAAAAATAGTTTTGACTGTCAACCAATTATCATATTGTTTCATAAAAATTATTGTAAACATAGTTTCTTAAAAAGAGACATTTCCATTAAAGTGTTGTCATAACGTATTCAAAAAATTATTTCAAAAATAGTTTTCCCTATACACCATTAAGGTGTACTTCAAAAGGTTTTCATAATTCAACATTAATATAAAATATGTTACTTAAACAAGGGACATCGTAATACTAAAAGGGATTGCAAAATACCATAAAGACTCTAACACAATTCTATTGTTTAAAAGCAAAAGAAAGTACAAGGAACCATATAGACAGAATAACAGTGAAACGAACATTCACAAGAGAAATTCATACAAAGGCATTACGAACCAAAAGAAGAACATAAAGACTCATCCGTTACTCTCGATCAACAAGAAAAACATGAAAAGGTTCGGTACTAACATGCCGCAACATGTTACGAAAACCAAAGGATATATAAAGAACAAAGTAATGATCCACAATAATATGTTAGGAACAATTAGTACTGTTAGCCTCAATTTATTGAGTCGAACAAGGAAGTTCGGTCACTCTACGATGGAGCTTCGGTCTTTAATTAGTTAATTTTGTAATAGGATAATATCGGGAATCGAGCTCGATAGATAATCTAATATTGTATATGTTTCGGGTTTAATCCCAAGCAAAACCCGAGCCCGGGTCCTAGTTAAATATCCCGCGCGTCACTTTTAAGTGTCGGGGTATATAAGGAACTTTTCCACTTGGAAAAGTAAGTTGTTCAAAATATCTAAAAATATCTTTTCCTTTTCTCTCTCAATTCTCTCTCTAGTTTCTCTCTCTAGAACAACTCTCTCTTTCTCATTTCTAGTTCCGATTTCGTGATCGATTGTATGTTATGAAGTGTTAACGGGATCCTACATATTGGCATCACGAGCTAGTGTGGATTTCGTGGTTTGATTCGATTTGTGGTTCAACTAGATCAATTGTGGGTCACAAAAAGAGTCAATAGAAAAAAATCTAAACCGAATTTTTGTGCTTAGATGTGTGAATGTTTATTTATTTAAGCAAGATCTAGATAGGTAGCTAATTGTGGCAGGAGAAGATCAAGTTAATAAGGTCAAATAGCGGGGGATTATAAGGCGATTTTTGGTGAAAAAAATCGTATTTTTCTAGGTTGCGTTTTGACAAACTGGAAAAGTTCTTGTTGCGTTTTGACTTTTTCTTGTTGCGTTTTGATTTTCTTCTTGTTGCGTTTTGATTTTCTTCTTGTTGCGTTTTGATTTTTTTTATTAAACAGGTTCAAAACGCAATCATTGCGTTTTGGTTAGAAGAAATTTTAAAATATTAAAATAATCAAAACCCTATTTCGAAATTTTTTTATGGTTGCGTTTTGGATATTTTTGAATATTATATTGACTGCGTTTTGAGCATTGCGTTTTGACCATTGCGTTTTGACCAAATCTCAACCACTGCGTTTTGGTGTCACTGCGTTTTGTGTGAAGAAAAGGGTTTCAGTAAAACAGCCATAACTTTTGATCCGTAAGTCCGTTTCAGGCGTGACTCTCAAATGAGAGAAAATCGAGACGGAATCCGCTAGTATCCACCCTTTAGCTGGTTAATGTTTTTCGAGGCCCAAAACCCTCATTTACTATGATTTAATGGACATTTATCATTTTGTTTGAATTTTGTTACACTTGATTTTTGTTTCTTAGCTCACGGCCATCTGTATTTTGTGGCCTTTTCAGTTTGGTGAGCTATTTAACAATCTGTTGTAACACTAGCCAGAACAATTATATGTTTTTTTAAAATTAAAATCATTGGCTCCGCTGACTTCGAAGCAAATCATTCACGGTTTTCTATTGATTTTGTAAAATCCTGTTAATTCATTTATCAGTTTTAATCATGAATTGCATACAAGACCACAACTTCAATCACATCATATCCACTTAAGATCCAACAAAATTTTCACACTTCATAATTCACGATAAAATGGGAACAAAGGTTACTTCATCTTCGGGTTCAGTTTTAAAGGAACCAGAGATACAGAAACTGCAGATGCAAGCAAAGATTTTCAAAGAAAACTCCTTGAACAAATTAAATGCACTTAAATCAACCACTCAACTTCTCGAAGACAGAGTATATTGTATACAACAAGCTTTTGACACAATTCTTTGGTGATTGTGTCAGAACCTTAAGTTTAGTTATTTCAAACACATGAATAACTTAGAAACACTTCTCAATGGCAGAAATACTTCACGAGATTGGATTCCAAATAGCCTAAGTGTGATCAAAGTACAGTTTGAAAGGTTCATTATACTCTTTTTGACTGTTAAAGCCTCTCAATATTTATTCAAGATCTTTTTCATCAGATCGAGAAGTAAGAGAAATCTTCAGAGATTACACTAAAATGACAGCTCAAACATTCAAGGAAACAATCATCTAGAACATGAACTCCATTGAGCAATGTATATAAGAATGAGCAAAGTCATGAGAAGAGCTTAATGATTGACGTTGAAAAGTTGATGAGAAAGACTGTTGCAGAATTCAACAGTGCAAGGTTCAAGAGGTTCCAAACATCGGTTACAAGTTCAGGGAGATGAAACAAGCAGATGGGATTGTTATCAGATGAAAGAGATTGATTAAACAGGAATTGGAAGCACATACAGTTACATGGCAAAGAGTCAGGAAAGGTCTCACCTGAAGAATCCAGTTTCTACTAGCAGCTCTTGAACAGTTACCAACCATGATGAAAAAATGATGTGTTTGCCATGTGAGACGACATTCTGAGCCAAACCTGAATCCATTAACGAACAATATGTTTTGGAGAAGGATGATAGCAATGTTCATTCCTGAATCATCAAATATATGTATAATGATAATCAGTTATCAAATGCGCGCTGAATGTGTTGATGAGCGTGCTGCGTTTTGCTAATTGACTCTTGATACGGAGATAAAACAAAACGGTATTAAAGCAATTACAGACAACAAACGCATTTCATTAACTCAAGAAACTTAAGGAGTGCAAAAAACTTAACTTGATGAGACTAGTAGGGCTCTATGGTGAGGCTACTTTGCCTTAGTCGGAAAGGAAAGTTGTCTGATTGCATTCAGACCAAAAGGACCTGAGCTTGAGAAGTACACGACCTTTAATGACCTAACGAGTGATTATAAAATACTTCAAACAAAGTAATGAAAACTAGGACTATTAGCTTTAAAAGACCAATGAAAATTAAGAATGGTTTGAAAACTAAAGCCTATGAAATTTCAGTTGTCAATCAGAAACACGATGGAGCTAGTCAGGAAGACGTATTGTTACTAGGGCACAATTTGAAGGACAACTCAAAGAGAAACGTAAGGTTTTTTTGGATTGAAAGGTTTTTAAGGAAGGAAAAGACATTGACACGATGATTGAAATGGACAAACAAATAAAGTTTTTAAATGAAATTCTTTATAAACGCAATCAGTCAATTCAGACCATTCACATGTTAGCACCCAAATGCGCAACGTATAATGGTAGATCAACCTTTGCTAATCCAAAGTACCTCAAGATAGCTCAATCTGAAAAGCCTCGTTTGTATGAGATCCCATATGATACTTCTGATCCTGCAAACAGATTTTGCCCCAATGGGGAAGAGACAGTGACTCTTAAAAAGGAGAGTAGATCAAAATTGGATAAAGACAAAGTGAAACCATATGATTACACATATCAAAACAGTCTTTATGAAACTTTCAAACCACCATCCAAAACCTATCTTGATCAGTTGGAAAGCGCTAAACAAGTTAGGAAGACAATGTGGAGAAAAACGTTTAGCAGAACAAAACCAAACATTGCTAAAAACGTGTCCTTTCTACCCGTTTCTAAATCCATTAGTAAAAGTAGACAAGTTTATAACGAAATGACAAACAACTTCAATCATTTTAGAACAATTTGTAAACAAACTTGGTCTAATCATACTAATAGTGCATTTCCTAACCCAACTGCTAAGAGTATGGAAGTTTTGATCAAAACCTTATTAATGCCTCTTTCAGACAAAACTATACTGGACAGTCATTGTTTTGTTCATGAACTAAAAAGAGAAATGCATGACGATTTGGAGTACGTTAAATCCCTTGAAAAGGAGATTGACGAACTTGAATCAGAAAAGGCTGATTTTTCAAACATATATGATCTACTTCTCGAAGAGTGTGTGTCTAAAGATGTTACATGTTCATATTTGCATTCTCTGTCTGATTTAAATGCTTATGCTGAATTACAATGCTTGTATCTTCATAAAGTCAAAGAATGTGAATGTCTTGCACAAAAGCTTTCGAAACAAACTGAATCTGTTAACAAAGAAGTTCATAATAATTTGTTAAAAAGTTTTTCTAAACTTGAAAAACACTCGATTTCTCTTGAACTTGCTTTACAACAATGTAAAGAAAATGGATCTAATGTATTTCAAAAAGAACGTGAACAATATCATGAAATACAAGATTTGAAAGCTCAAATGCAAGACAAGAACATAGCAATAAGTGAGTTAAAGAAACTCATCGAGAACTGCAAGGGAAAGTTTTGTGGTTGTGGAAACTTAAGTTTAATAAACCATCTGTTGTTCGACAACAAATGCTCAACGAATTCAAAAAACATTAGTTTTAGGAAACGATCCTTTTTCAAACTCTCCTAGAATGAGAAGTTTTCAAACGAACCAGCGTCGGTTATAAAACTAATGTGTTGGTGTTTGTTTAAACAAGTCATCATCGAATCTTGCCCTCAGATTAGAAAAAAAGCGTTCGAAACACCAATGTGATTGCACCTGGCTCCTCTAGGAATTCCCAAAGCATGTGTCACATCAGTCACCAAGGGAAAAAGTAGGCTCAAATGACATGGTTCATAACTACTACCTAGAGAGAGCTAAGAAAAGTGCACAACTTCAGAAAGACAATGATGTAAATGGAAAACCTAGTATGATCTGATCTGATAGATTTACCCAAACACTAGCCAATAGGTGCAAACAAAACCTAAGGAATTGGCCAAGCATCAATGAGTAGTTCGGGTTTCAACAAAGATGTTTCACTTAGGGAGAACATAGGAAACAAAAGCCTTTCTGAAGTTCAATGAATTGCAATTGTCGACATGCAAAAAAGTGCTTTACAGTGCAAATCATGATGACTTGCGTTTAGGAATACCTCTTAAGGTTAAATCCTGTGGCCTTTTGCACAGAATAAGGATGCAAAATCCCATAAGACAACAAAGAGATATATGCCCGTAGAAAAGTCAAGTGCATCTAAGAAACCAGAAAGACAGATCCCAACAGGACATAGGTTCTCAAACAAAAAGACTACCACTATCCTCGAGTGAAGAAACAAATAAAATCCTAGATTTGTCTTAGGTGGAAACCAACGGGTAGAATCTTTAGTAATGTTCGTCTTAGGTGGATTCCCACAGGAAAGTTACTCAACTCTTGCACGGGCAAGGTTGACAGTGAACCCACGCATGGTTCAATAGTAGATATCCCTCATATTCATGCATGCAAACAAACTCTGGGTTTAAGTGCAGGTACACGTCTTAATGGTCAAAAAGCAACAAACAAATTGACATAAAATGCAGATGCACAAGACATGAAAAGCAGGAGAAATCTAAGAGTGGTGCGGTTGCTAAAATTATGAATTATCTAAGAAACCAGTGCCAGAAGGTTTCACAAAAGATGAAATTCTAAATGATAGTTGATCACAAAGCTCAGACCTCGCCTACACAACGACAAGAGATGTTTGTTGAAATGTCTCTTCAGGCCTCGTTTTCTCTAGGACAAAGGCATCAGATTATGGAACAACTCTGACCAGCCACAGACCAAGACAAAATGTCTGTTCCTTCAGCCAGAAAAGCCAGATTCGTTCACATCTTAGGGTTAGACATTTCTCTTCAGTCCTTACTTGAAGAATATTTACAATCCAATTCATGATCAAGCTGAGGAATAACAACAATGATAAGACCGAATGCATAATTTCAAGAAGTGAATTTATCCATCCTTTTTGTACACGGGTTACAAGAACTTGGTGAGTCTTCCTCACGCAACATTGATATACGATGTGCATCATTTCAACCACAAAGTCATGATTATCGATGGGGACAGAGATCATCCATTAGAACAAAGTTTGTGGAAATCCAACATGCAGTTAACAAGACGACAGATTGCACGATCCTGATATGTGTATGTTCGCGCCTTAACGGTAGTAGTATTGTTGAACCGAAGACATTAAGGATGGCAATGACTGTTCTGCATGGATCAACAGCAATGCAGGATGAACTTCATAGGTTCGACCAGACTAAAAGTCTGGGAACTGTTCTGACAAAACCATTTGGAATGATGGTTTATTAAGCTAAAGTGAGTTAGGAAGAACTCAAAAAGGATAAAGATCTGACTGTATTCGCATCAAAGCACGACTTGTAGCTAAGGTTATGCTCAGGAAGAGGTTATTGATTTCGAAGAATCATTTGACTAGTTGCTGCTTGGAAGCTGTTCTGGATTTTTGTTGCCACGCAGCACACAAGTCTTTTCCAATCTATCGACGATGGACGTGAAAACGGCATTATTAATGGTCCACTGACAGGAGGAGGTTTATGTTGCTCAGGCCAGAAGGGTTCGTTGATCCAGATCATCAGAAAAAATCTACCTATTGAGGGTAAGCTTTGTATGTATTAAAGCAAACTCCTTAGAGCCATAGGTATGATGAATAATCAACTTCTTGATGTCCAAACGGCTTTAACTAAAGGTACAATTTGACCCAACCTTTATTCAAGATAAATTACGGGGAGGAATTTTCTACTTGTGCAGTATTTACGTTGTGACATAATTTTCTAGGTTCTACAACCCTAATTATTCAAAAGATTTGAAAAGTTAATGCAACAATCGATTTGAAATGTCCTTAATAGGAGAGATGAAGTTTTTTTGAGGGACTACAGATCCATGAGTCCCAAAAGGGTATTTTATCAATCAGGCCAAGTCGCTTTAGAAATTCTGATAAGATATTATGACAATTGTCACTCCATTGGTACACCATTGGCACAAAACCCAAACTAGATGTAGACTTGGAGTGGAGGAACACGTGGACCAGTTCTGATTATCGTAGTAAAATTGGCTTCTCATGTACTTGACATCTAAGTACACAGACTTAGTGGAAGCAAGTATGCTTTGTGACGTATCAAAAAGCACGACGAATCAAAAAGCACCTCAAGGGTTAAAGAATCTTTAATTACCTAAAGGGTACCATTAACATGGGGACTCTGTATCCGAAAAGGATGCTGGCTTTGAACTATCTGCATTTTAAGACGTGATAATGCGGATGCTTGATACTCGGAAAAGCATTCTGGAGGGATTACAGTTCCTTGGTGATAACATTGTAAGCTGGATGTCATAGAAAAACAAAACTGCTCTGCAATATCGTTTAGCAGAGGCAGAGTACGTGGCGGTATCCGCAAGTTGTGCTCAAGTAATGTGGATGAGGACAACAGCTTAAAGATTATGGCTTCAACTATAATCACAATACCGTTGTACTGCGACTCTCAGTCAGCCATATCATATCATGACCGTTACAACATTCTGCGAACAAAAGCAATCCTTACTCGGTATCATTTCATATAAGGAACAGTTGAAAATGGTATAATGGAACTATATTTTGTCAGAACTGATACCAATTAGTAACATGCTTTACAAAAGCCCTTCTTGAGGTTTAAGTATCTTGTCAGACAGGATTGGTTATGAAGATGTTTGACTCCAGTTGAACTGGAGGTTATGACAAATGAGTCTGCTTGATATATCATCAAACATCAACTTGTACATATTTTTGAGAAAACAAAATACAAAAAATATAAACTTCAAAAAGAAAAAATACAAATTCAGAAAAGAAAATTCTTTATACGAAAAATTTCCAAAAAGTTTTCTCCACATTGTCTCTTGGGAACAATACAACATTTAGTGCTTAGAAATGTCGGTTAACATTGAACCACGGGTGTGTTAATGGAATGTCTCGAGCGAGAGTTGCAAATAGTTTCAAAACATGTCATTTCTAATTTTCTAAATGGCTTATGTGCAAATCAGTACAAACCCGGCGATTAATAAAGGTGTTTTAACTTTATCCTCCCAACACGAGAAAATTAACGTTTCTCGGTCTTGAGCTGTTCTTACAAGACATTCAATGTTTTTAGCTCAAGAAAAAGGATAGTGTACGTTTCAGTGCGCTTACCCTTACCGTTAGAAGAGAAGTCCTCTAACATCTGGTTTTTCAAAAAGTTGAACACAATTTTTAAGAATTTCTCGATGACAATTCATAATCTTTCAAAATTGTGTGTTTCAACATCCATTCCTCACAATGTTTTCAAAAGTACACCAATTTTTAATTGATTTCTAGTCCCTTGAGGTGGGAGTTTTTCGCAATAAAACAACGTTTTAAGTTCTTGGTTACATCATCATTTAATGACATTCTTATGTATACAAAAACATTATCAAAATGTCCCAACATTCATTGCTGATAATATTTTCTCCCAAGATTTTTCAAGACATATTTAATCACCAAGGTATTTCAAAAACTTAACGTGTTTTTATTTAAATATGGGCGAGAGAAAATGTAATTCAAATATGATTTTAATTGACTCATGTGCTGAAGAAAAGGTTTTATGGTTGCGATTTTATACCCAACAACATCTTAATTTCACGACGATTCTGAAGTCATAAGGTGGTTAGGTTAGGAATCAATCCTAGATCCAAAGGAACGATGATCTACCCATGATACATCAACGCTCGAAATAGTAGTCCTTCGGTATGATCGGAGATGAATATCATGTATATGGGAATAATGCCGACTAAGATGAGCTAAACACGTTGAGTGGGAACAATCTCAACAAGGTGTTAGTAATGAAAGTCTTGGTATAGCATGAAAGGTTTGAAGAATTAAAAAAGAAAGTATGGATAAGGGTGTAAACAAAGAAAGCCTCACACAACTTAAGGCAGAAACCAGGTCAATACATCTGCTGTCTGACATCACAAGTTGATTGCTGACATTGAAAATGACATCATGGACCCAGTGATGCAATGCACAACCCTTCCCAGCCATTCGGGTTTCTCTCAACAGAAACTTGTCTCATTTGTCACGGAGATACACACGTTATCTATTGACATCTCACTCCGAGAATGTTGATATTGAATAGGTGGCAAACTGCTCCAGCCTCCGAGTACTAAAACCAAAATGCACTAATCGAGTCTAGAGCCAAGAGATCAATCAAAATCTCGTTAGGACACATTCCATTTCGAACAACTTGCTTGAACATCATCAAGTTCACAAGTGTTATCAAGAGTCCCACGCATATCATTGTGATATTTGCCAGAACATTCCGAGGGTAATGTGTTACTAATGTATATTCACAATTGAAGATGGAAAATCTTCCCCCCCTCCTGCTTGAGCCAGCATCAAACAAGCTCTTGGTAGGTGACTTGCGAGATTCTATATGAATCAAACTTGTGACAACTGGATATCGATTTGGTCTAGTAAATGAATTGACGGTTGATGAATTTTGATAAAAACATGACACTCTCGATGTGTTACAAAAACTCTTTAACGGTAGTGACCACGTCGATGATTTTTCAAATAATTTTCTTGTTATCACTACGTTAAAAAACGCAGTGGTCAAACGGTGGTAACGGCAACCTCAATCCATTCAAAATGCTCAATCACGAAGACCATCCTATCATGAAAAGCTCAAGATTTATAAGATAAATATAGACTTCCGCAATCTCTGAAATGAAATAAGCTTTCAAAGATAATGAATAGTATAAGCATGTTGGTCACATGACACAGATCGACAAGATGGCTTAGCGATCACAAAGCATGAAGGTACAAGATTACATGAAAGACAAAGACCTAGAACACGCGAGCTTATAAATGACATAAAGCAATCTTCATTGATCTCATGAAGGAGTGTCATCAATGAACTCACTCGGGGGAGATTGATAGCCTTCATTTTTATTGAGATCAATAAAGGAAGCTTCGTTCCCGTGTTTCAGACCTCCACTTCGGGGGAGATTGTTAGCCTCAATTTATTGAGTCGAACAAGGAAGTTCGGTCACTCTACGATGGAGCTTCGGTCTTTAATTAGTTAATGTTGTAATAGGATAATATTGGGAATCAGGCTCGATAGATAATCTAATATTGTATATGTTTTGGGTTTAATCCCAAGCAAAACCCGAGCCCGGGTCCTAGTTAAATATCCCGCGGTTCTAGTTTTAGTAGCGGGTTATATACGGAACTTTTTCCAACTTTAAAAAAGTCAAGTAGTTAAAATATCTAAAAATATCTTTTCCTTTTCTCTCTCAATTCTCTCTCTAGTTTCTCTCTCTAGAACAACCCTCTCTTTCTCATTTCTAGTTCCGATTTCGTGATCGATTGTATGAAGTGAAGTCTTAACGGGATCCTACAAGTACTTAAAAGAAATTTTTGATACTCATACGAGTAATCAATGCAACGAAAGAACCAATGAAATGCACCAATATCCAAAGAAGCAGATCAGAACAACCAATATACATCAAGATGCCGAATAGGAAAGATAGGACATCCGTACTAACATGGTATGAGCAAGGGATGCTAAACTTAGAGTTAGAAATCCGAACAAAGTATTGAGCAAACGACAAACAACAATCTAATGTAGCGAATAACTCTAAGTATCAGGGATCGCTGGATCTATATGAATGAGTGAAATTAGAGGGAAACTTATTAACCTACACAACTATCATATCCTAACCACACATTATACTACATCTACACTACATAACAACAAACATCCGATCAATGCTAATCCTGGTCGCCAGGTCTTACATGTGTGATGCCTTTATCATAATGTTGGCACCCATAATTTTAAGTGCATCCGTTCACTACGTTTTTACTTGTATCCAAGAGTACACATCTCAAATTTTTTTTTTTTTTTTGATAACATACATATATGCACATATACCACATTGCACATCTTAAACCACTCCAATATGACACATAAACGATGCTCTATCAAAGCAATATTTATTTATATAAGGATAAATAGAAAATGAAGGTCTCGAAGCGCCCAAAAATACGTAATATCCAAAAGAAATCATCAATAGCAATGTGTCGAGGTAAGAGACGGGATAAACTTATGATGGGCCTCGCTTAGGTTTGACTTTGCTTTCCTAAGAGTCACCCGACTTCGCGGGTCCAGGCCTGCTACGAGCATCCGACAAGAGATCTGAGTCGGCCTCCTTCTACGACTCTTCTAACTACGCTTCCTCGTTCGGTTCCTCGAGAGGCTCCTCCTCAATTGGCTCCTATTCTGACGCTTCTGGTATTGAGTAGCTTGTAGGTCGAGATAAAACTCTCAATAAAACAAGAAAACAAAATGCCTAGATAGCTAAACACATAGATCCTATTATGCAGATATATGAAGGACTCTTAGGTTATAGTCTAGGTCAAACCACCTACTTCTCTATAACCAATGGCTCTGATACCAATCTGTCATATCCCGCCAAGGCAAAAACGCGAGGCGTAACATGATAGGCATCATCACAACACATTGATGTCAACAATAGAGAATAACTAGAATAAACTAAATAAAATCCAAAGTGTTATGACGACACATAACACTAGAGGGGTCTTGTATTGAGCTTATTCGCACACCCAATACATAGATATAAAATTAAATCTAAACATAACAACATGATTATTCAAATATCCAAAGTACGAAAAATATGAAATGAAGTCTCTAGAAAGAAGGCTCCATAATGCAGTGTTAGTCCTATAATAAGCTATCCAAACATAAGATAAGCCATACCAATAAGCAAGAATGATTAGAAAATAAGCTAGAATGTAGAGAGAGAAAGTATAAAGAGAAACAAGAAGGAAAGATTAGATTAGAGAGAAAAATGGTGAGTTACAAGTGAACAAATGTAACCAACACCCTCTCCATGTGAAGAGAGGGTTTCTTTTATACCCCTAGCCATCTAGTTGGCGTGTGGGCTTTTCTACTTGGGTCGGGCTTGGCTAAACTTGGGCTTTGAGCCAGAAACACAGACAATATTAGATTACAATCCAAGCCCGTTGAACCCGACTAGCCTTTTACAATACAAGACCCAATTTAACTTTATAAGACCGATAACATTCTTGTTTGACTTAATATAAATAAGGCTAACAATCTCCCCCATTGTTGAGGTCTCTTTCTTCAAACTCCTTCGTACCACCGATAACATTCTTGTAGGAGTTTGCTTTGTTTTATCATAGTCTCCTCTGACGTTGAAGACTAGGACATTTTGCGTTTTTTATTCTTTGCCTTTGTTTTGGTCTTGTCTTGTTTGTAAATAGCTTTGTTCAATTTCATGATGTTGGGGATCTTGATCTTGAGCCTTTATTTTTTGACTTTGAGGTTCTTGAATCGTTATCTTGCATCATCTCCTTGACTTTGAATCATCTTACTTTGACTTCCTGATCAACTTGTGCTCTGACACAACTTGCTTCATATTGTTACATTTCGGTGTTTGATATATATGATTATAAGTCTAACAATCTCCCCCAATTGACGATTCTTTATTTGATTATGAGGCTCTTTGATGGTGGGGAAGATTAGAATCAACTATCTTGACGTTGAATGATTAACTTTAAAAGCTTGAGTATGAGCATGTGGTTTATGAATCCGACTTCACTGGAATGAGGATGCAACACCGTCGTCTTATCCTGAAATAAAATAGTTAGCAATAAAAGATGAATATGGCTTTGTCATTCATCTTTAGTTCGGTTGCATTAACCTCCGGTTTCCTGTTTTATAGTATAAATACTATACCTGTGATCAAGTAGATTCAAAGAATCTCCTGATAAGGTTTCCAGGTCAAAGCGTAGGATCTTCTAACACAGATTTATTAGATTCCCCATGCTTGCTAGTTCTCATTACCGGAACGTCTCAAAGCAGACAACACGGTAAGAGTGAATCAGATAGTTACTATCTTTCTGATTAAGTCGTCAATTCATTTACTGGACCAAAATTGATATCCAGTTATCATAAGCTTGATTCATATAGAATCTTGCAAGTCACCTACCAAGAGCTTGTTTGATGTTGGCTCAAGCAGGATTTCCATCTTCACTGTGAATACTTAGGTATCACTCGGATGTTCTGGCAAGATCTCAAGGATAATGCGTAGGACTCTTTGTTACAACTTGTGAACTTTATGGTGTTCAACAAGTGTATTTTGACATTGTGTCCTAATGAGATTTATACTTTGATCTCTTTTGGCTCTAGACTCGATTTGTGCACTTTTGGTTTTAGTAATCGGAGGCTGGAGCAGACTGCCACCTATTCAATATTAACAATCTTGGAGTGAGATGTCAATAGATAACGTGTGTATCTCCGTGACAAATGAGACAAGTTTCTTTTGAGAGAAACCCGAATGGCTGGGAAGGGTTGTGCATTGCATCACTGGGTCCATGACGACTTTCTTCAATATCAACAATCATCATTGTGATTTTGATAGATTATGTATTGACCCGGTTTCTGCCTAAGTTATGAGGAGGGCTTCTTTCTTTTCACCCTTTATCCATACATTTCTTTTTCATTCTTCAACCCCTTCAATGCTTACCAAGACGTCATTACTCACACCTTGTTGTGATTGTTCCAGTGTTAGCTCAATCTTAGTCGGCATTCTTCCCTTATACACATTCATCTCCATTCATACCTAAGGACTGCTATTTCTAACTATGGATTGTCCTTGGGTAGATCCCTCCGGTTCTGGTTGGATCGTAGGACTTATTCCTAACCTAACCACCTTATGACTTCAGAATCGTCATGAAATTAATAGGTTGTTGGGATAGTGCCTCGAACATAAGACATTTTCTGACAATTGTTAATTTCAAATACTCCCCTAACTTGTGTTCGAGATCAAAATGTTTAGCACATGAAGGAAAGAGTTCGCACTTAGAGTCTTAAAGATCTTTGTCTGATACATATTTTAATCACATTTTCTCCTCTTATTTTAAATAATAAAACACTTAGTATTTGAAATACCAATTGATTAAAATTTGACATGAAAAATTCCATGGGGAGAAAGATTATACCATGATATTGCATGAATTCTTTGAACATGAACTTGCTCCCCCTTAATTTTACGTATGTTTGACATTAAAATAAAATGATACCAAGTTGTAAAATGAATATAAAATTGAGGGTTAGCATTGGTGAGCACACAATTTTGAAAGAGTATGAGTTGACATTGTAGAATTCTTAAAAAAATTGTGCTCATTCACTTAATCATCTTATAACATTTAATCTATTGAGTAGACATTATTATTCCAGATTTGTTATTAAGATTAGTTTAAATGTTTTGAATACACAAAGCATTTAAGAAGAGTATCAAAAAACATTAAAGAATTGTTTTTCAAAAAAAAAACTCCCCATCATAAGATTATCAATGTAACATGACATTGTAAGTACCGCACATTTGAAATTTATTTGAGGATGGGTGGAAATTATTTTTTTAAATAGTTTACTAGTGTATGAACACACACTTTAAATACTACCATTTTTATGGAAAAATACCACAAATTATATTGTAGACAATTTGACATTGAAAGTTCTGTTTGAAAAATTGTGTTCAACAATTTTTAAAAACACATGATAGAAGACTTCTCTTCTATTTTTAGAGTAAGCGCACTGAAGAGTAAAATTCATAATTCATTCGGGACCGAGTTATGTCACTGAAATGTACAGAAGTCATTAAGAAAAATTTAGGAATATGGACAGTTTTGAAGCATTTGAAACTCTTGTATCGAACTTCCATTTCACAGCCGTAGGTCGTTTCTTATCAACATTTTTGGTTACGTTAAATGTTATCGATTCCAAGAGACATGTCGAGAAGATTCTTTTTGGTATTTTTGAAATTTTTTTGATTTTATATTTTGTTTTTCTAGGTTTTATATTTTTCTATTTTCTTTTTCAATTTTTTTTTATAAATCAAAAATAAAGAGAGAATAAAAATATTTACAAATTGATGTTTGATGGATCAAGCAGATTCAATTGCCAGAACCTCCAGTTCATCTGGAGTCAAACATCTCATACCGAGTCGTCTGACAAGATACTTAAACCTATCTTCCGATAAAGCTTTAGTAAACAAGTCAGCTAACTGGTATTCAGTTCCGACAAAGAATAATTCAACAATACCCTTTTCAACCTGTTCCTTTATGAAGTGATATCTGACATCGATGTGCTTGGTACGGGAATGCTGGACTGGATTGCACGAGATGGCTATGGCTGCCTTTGAGTCACAATACATAGGTATTTTATCAAAGTGGAAGCCATAATCTGTGAGCTGAGTTCTCAACCATAGAACTTGTGTGCAGCACACAGATAAAGACACATACTCGGCTTTTGCTGAAGACATTGAAGTGCAGTCCTGCTTTTTGGATGACCAGCTGACTAACTTATCACCACCTAGAAATTGTATGCCACTAGATGTGCTCTTACATGAATCGAGATAGCCCGCGTGATCCGAATCTGAAAAAGCAGTTAGTTCAAAACCGGTTTCCTTCGGATACCAGAGACCCGTGTTAATGTAGTCTTTAAGGTATCGAAAGATCCGTTTAACCGCAGTGAGATGTTTCTCAGTCGGTTTCGCTTGAAAGCGAGCACAATAACATGTTGCATGTACAATATCTGGTCTACTTGCTGTTAGGTACATGAGTGCTCCGACCATACTACAATATTTCGTTTGGTCGACCGAAGTACCAATCAAGTCAGCATCAAGGTGTTTTGTAGTCATTGGTGTACCAATGCTATCATGAGGGGATTGGTGGATCTGAATTCCTAAAAAGAATTTCAGCTCCCCCATCATAGACATGTCAAACTTGCTGTGCATTAGTTTTCCAAATCGTTTTGAAAGTTTTGGGTTCGTAGAACTAAAAATTATATCATCAACCTAAATTTGCACAAGCAATATGTCTTCCCTATGTTTAGTTATGAACAGAGTTGGATCAATAGAACCTTTTAAGAATCCTTCGGATACCAGTAAGTTAGAGAGTTCATCATACCACGCTCTTGGTGCTTGTTTAAGACCATATAATGCTTTCTTGAGACGATAAACTTTGTCAGGATGATATGGGTCAATAAATCCATCTCGTTGGTTAACGTACACTTCTTCCTTCAGATGTCCGTAAAGAAATGTTGTTTTAACGTCCATTTGGTACACTGTGAATGATTTGTTTGCAGCATACGCAATGAACAATCGTACAACTTCTAACCGAGCAACTGGTGCAAATGACTCTTCGAAATCAATTCCTTCCTTTTGAGCATATCCCTGAGCTACAAGACGAGATTTGTTGCGAATGACAGTATTTTCCTCATCATGTTTGTTTTTTTAGAGCCACTTTAAGTTAATGACATTTTTGCAAAGTGGTATGTCGACTAATTCCCATACTTCTAGTTGATCAAACTGATGAAGTTCTTCCTGTATTGATTTAATCCATGATGAATCAACCATGGCTTCTTTGATGTTCTTTGGTTTGGTTCGACTCACGGAGAGTGCGAACATACATATCTCGCCATCTGTTTCTAGTTGACGTCTTGTTCTAACTGATTGAGAATGATTTCCAATGACTTGTTCTAATGGATGATCTTTTGTCCAACATTGTGCGGAAGGATGGTGTTGATAGAAAGTATGCATGTTTGACGAATCAACATGACAAGACGATGTCTCCCCTCGTTCTTGTACCGGTGTACTAAAGATGTTGATAAATTCATCGTCGTCAAATTGTGCATTTTCTGTATTGGTTTCTGCTTGAATAATGTTCTCAGGTGCAGTGACAGTTGGTACTTAAGTTGGAGTTTGATGTGTGGATTGAATGTTCAATGGAGGTGGATCTGCAACATCGGTTGTTGTAGAAGTGTGAGTTGTGTTATGTTGGTGACGTTTATCGGGATTATCAGCAGCATGTACAGCGGAAGACTTTGACACAACAAGAGAAGGTCCATTGAGTAATTTACTGAACATCAGACTATATAGCAATTCCAGCTCATTTGACGTTGTTACTGTCTCAGCTACTTGAGGAATATTTTCTTGATTTTGGGGATTGGGACTTAAACTTTCTTGTTTAAATACCGTCATCGAACATTGTGGACCGAGGTCAGAACTAACGTGATCTGACGTCATTTGAGGCAATTCGTCAAAGTTAACATGAATTGTTTCAACTATTATTCTTGTTCTCTTGTTAAATACCCTACCAGTTTCAGCCGAAATATATTACCAAAACGCATACCTGCGTTTGCGTTTTTGACCCGTTATAAGGCGTTTTTAATTCTAGAAAACCTCGCGGAAAGGTAAAACGTTATTTTGAACAACTTTCCAGTTTTGTCCGAGACCCGAAACTCGACCGAAATGGGTGAAAACGCACTCGCATCAAGTCTGATGCAGTGGGTTAATTACCAAAAATCCAGATTTTTGCCCCCGCCTTACGACCCGTTATCACTCGCTTTTAGACTTAAAGAACCTCGCGGGGAAGTAAAACGACCTTCCGAACGACTTTCATGTTTCGGCCGAAGGCCGAAACGGACTCGAAAGTGCCCGAATCGAGCTCTTAAAATCTGGACAGCAAGCGCCTTATTACTAGTGCCGAGTTTTTATATTAAGGATATATATCTCGTTTTTGGCATAACTTTTTCGTTATTAGGAGTTACAAGACGATCCTTATATGGAAACGATCGTCTAAGCAAGCTCTACCATATTTCTAAGCCTAAAATCAGATTTACCAATTTCTCGATCCTCGTTTGGCGTGCCAAACTTTCTGGTCACAGTAAGCTTATTACAAATTCCGCTAAAATCCGTTTTTGACCAACAAGCTCATCAAAACTACATCTAACATGACATACAATTTATACTTAGCCCACTTAATCGTTTTATATCACAATATACTAGACGCCGCAAGTTTCAATCGATTTCGTCACATATATAATAATCAAACCAATAAGCAAAATAATCGAAACAAATGAAAAGGAATGCTCACAAAGCTTATAAGAAGCAAGATCGGAAAATAAAAACGTCGGGTTGTCCCCTTTTGGTTGCTTATGCCGCGGCTCACTCCAACCAACATACCAACCCAAATCAAAACAAAACCCGAATCAACCCGAATAATGACCAATCAAACAAACCACCTCCTTGTGACCTCTTGCTTGATTCGAACCCACAACCTTGTGCGTCTTGTGCTCGGTTCGAACCCAACCCGAGACCAAACAAAACCGACCCAAATCAGCCCCAAATGAGTAACCCATTTATAAATATTTCTCTTGTGGTCTCTCCCTTGGTTCGAACCCTCAACCGAACCCAATGACTCTTTTGTTTCAAAAATATTCCACTTTACATACCTTGATGTATATCCATTTTTAATACATGGATGATTGAATCTTAACCTCCTAACAATATTTGGTAGCTTAGAAAATCAAAAACACCAAAAGTTAGGGGTGTTTGTTCATTCTGCCGAACCCAAAAAGGAAGAAGGAAAAGAGGAATCAACTAGAACATGGTTCCTACTTGGTTTAGATCATTGTTTAGGTGTTATTTGAGTGTGTTCTTAAGATTGAAAATCAAAAATGAACAATGTGTTGTGGTTGTGATGTTCGGCAGAACCACAAAACAAGAGAAAGAAAAAAAATGAATTTTTGAAATGATAACTTGTATATATATAGTAAATATCTAGAAAATATCCTATAAATATCTTGCAAATATCTCACAAATATCTTGCAAATATCTTGTTAATTTAACGCGAGCCTTAAACGCGAGCTTTGGCCAAGGTCGAGAAATAAATATGACATGGTTCATAAAATGATATTTTATGATCATAAGAATAATAGCGAGACACGTCGTAAATTTTACGAAGCTCGAAACGATTAACGAACGCGCGGTCAAACGTCGACTCGCGGAACGTCAAAAATAAAAGTAACCCAATCTTTTCCAAATTTTTCATAATAAATACGAAAATATTTATTATCGACAAATAAAATTTTAAATGTCGACACTCGCTCACGGAAACTCGTAAAATAATATTTACGACATCGGGCACGCGATCGTCGTACAATGACCTAAAACACGGGGTGTTATAGTCTTCCCCCGTTAAATGAGCCTTGTCCGTAAGGCTTAAGATGCGGCACTTGACACCGGTGCGGTCTTTGTGAAGAGAGGTGAATATTTCTTTCGAAATTGATCCTTGCATTCTCATGTAAACTCAGGGCCTCGCCTAGAGTTCCATCGAACTTTAACTATTGGGACACGGCTTTGCCTCAACCGTTTGACTTCTCGATCCATGATTTCCGCAGGTTTCTCGACAAACCGAAGCTTGTCATCAAAGTGAAGTTCATCCAACGGAACGGCTAAAAGTTCGTCGGCATAGTACTTCCTCAAGTTGAATACATGAAACGTATTGTGAACCCTGCTCAGCTCTTGCGGAAGCCCAAGCTTGTAAGTAATTGATTCAACTTGTTCCAACATCTTGAAAGATCCAACATATCTAGGGTTTAACTTCCCCCGTTTGCCAAAGCGTACTTCTCCTTTCTAAGGCGATGCCTTAAGCATAACTAGGTTGTCAACTCGAAGTTTTACAGGCTTACGCCTCAATACTTGCCTCGTCCATCCCTGATGGAAAGCCACGAAAAACAAATGGTAACTTATACCAATAAAATCAAAATACGATTTCAACCGCTCTTATCATAAGAGACAAGACACGCCACG